>JAJIYU010006921.1:0-19864 GCA_030144865.1 Tinospora cordifolia | reverse complement strand
CAGATGATCCTTTTACCTTTGTCTACCACCGAAAAACCTGAAAATTAGGAAATAAGTGATCAACAAGCCAACAAAAATATTTCAAAAATATTATTATTTATTTGTTTACACATCCTATGTAAATGCTCAGTGCTACATAAGAAATTATGCAATTTCAATATACATCATAATCATGCCATATACAATAAAGGGATTTTTAAAATTAACACCTTCTCCTCCTTTGTCAATAGGTTAATAAAATTTTAATAACTTAACTTGAATAATGTTGACCAATGACAGTGAATAATGGTCGTCTTAGTTATGTCACATAAATTATTCATGATTGTTTTAAAACACAATTTATCTTGCTCTTCACGTTGAAGATTAGACTCAATACTAAAAAAAATTAGCAACAAATATATAAGAAGACGCAATAAATTTAGTAATAGTTCAATTAAAACTCTATCACTTATGTTATAAAGATAGTAATATAATTGATAAACATAAGACGGTGCAATAAATTCAATAGTAGAAAAATCAAGTATGTTGTAAAAGTATAAAATTATATTCAATCATTCCATATATGCAGTAATGCAAAATTAAATAAACGACTCATTAAATGGAAAGAAAACTATGCATCCAAATTCATGTAAATTTATGAATGTATTTGTTGTACGCCAACTAATATAACTAAAAACACATACTCTAGTCAAATATGCACAAAAACACAACATAATAAGTAATAAATATTTGTAGAAATTGCAAATGATTGAAAGAAAAATTGTATTACTTACAAAGATTCATTGGCTAAATTACATTATGTTGTTGGTGCTGAAATGTCTTTGGATACATTGGTGTCTATAGAATCTTGAATGATTTGAGATTTATCTTCTTCACTTGAACTGGTCTCAATATTTTTTGATAGTGTCCTCCAATTTGGTGATTGCATGCAAGCCTTCTTGTATGAAACTCTCTTGTCAGCCATTTGTTTATTGAAATCATATGAATTTTCTTCACAAGTTGACAAAGAAATAAGGGAACACCCAAGACCAATCTCACAAGAAAATGAATTAGTATCTTTATTAAACAAAAGCAAGTCATTTGCATCTTCAGAAAGATTGTGTATTTCCTCCTTATATATCTTTATCAAATCTCTTCTTAACTTTTCAATAGGTGATAGATCAGGTTGGTTCATTGTTGTCCTTTTTCTTCTAGGAATATAAAAGTTTGGAAAACTTGATCCAACAACGCCTGCAAATTATAATATGACTAAGTTAATGACAGGTGATTCAGCTAAAACAAACTATATTAGTACATTCAAATAATTTTACAATATCTTGAAAATGGATTGTTCGTAATATGCTTATTACTAGAAGAAACCATAAGTAAAGCACAAAAAAGTAGAATAATCGTGCATTCAACAAAAGAACACGTTACTTACTTCCTAGTGAAATACTAAATGTCCAAAAAGTATCAAATATCAACATTGACAATTTAATTACAATTATGCAACTTGCAAATGCATGTTAAAATTTTATAATCAATAATTGCGACACAATGTAAATATATTTGCTTTTAATTATAAAAGTAATGTTGCAAAAATTACGGCTGATGAGTTAATAAAAGTATATTTGTAACAAAAAAGTATTGGTAGAGCGGCCAAGAATATAGCATAATTAACAAAGTACGCGTTATTATGAGCTCAAATAGTTAAACTATTGACGTATTCGTTATTACGAACATACCTCACATTATAAAACTATATATATTTAGTAATACAGTTGTTGGCTTTATTATTATTGTTGTTGTTGTTCAAGAATTTAAATTATGAAAAAACATGAAGTGCTCAATAAATTGAGATATAAATTGATCATTTGAAGTGTTTATAAGAAATGTGTTTTGAATTGTAATGATTGAGTAATAAAAAAATAAAGAGATTAAAAACTATGATAAACTAAATATTTAAAAATAGGTTCATTTTACGTATTTCATGCATTTAAAAATGATTTGTCATTCTATAAGTATTATAAAATAGACTTTGATTAAAATGTCAATCGGATGAAATAAATGATTTTGAGTATTTTTAATGTACTTATTTGTGATAACAAAATTTGCAACAATCTTAATTCTCGAGTTTGTCTTGTTGTTTAATAATTAATGATTAAACTAAGGTAAAAAAAAGTTTTATAATAATTATTAACCGCTATTGATCAATTTGACATTTTAAAATAAGGTTTGGATTGACAATATAAGTAGAGTAATAGAGGTGCATCGATCTTAAGATATAATAATAGTTAAGAAAAATTTCAATCTATTAATTCTAAAACAAATATTAATTTGTTTAAAACAACTTCATCTATTTTTGCATTAAAAAGATAAATTATTTTTAATTAGTTGTACAGTAACAAAAGTATAGAAAAAAAAGTCACTTATTACAACTTATGAGAAAAAACACGGGTGCAAAAATGTTTATTGAAGAATGTATATTAGTAAAAGATGATCATATATACATGCATGTACATACATACGCACACACATACATATACATATATACAAAGAGAGAGAGATCTATGTTTTATTAAAAAAACCCTCCTTTTTTATTTTCGATAATTGTATTTATTTTAAAAAAATAGTCTCAAGCTTGATTGAAGATTCATTACACCATTATAAAGTATTAAAATATGCAATAAATAAATAAATAGATAAAATATGAACAGCTGTGATAGGGTTATTATATTTTGGTAATCTATTATATATTTTTAATCCGTCTCCAATGACTTGTTCTTGTACTAGAACATTGTATCTTGATTGAAAATGGAATCTGATTAATAAATTTTAATATTATAATGTAATTGTTATTTGGGAATTAGTTGATCATATTTCTTATTTGAATAAAAGAACAAAAGCAGCCAATAAAAAATTATATGATATTAAAAGCATCTTTGATACAATAAAGAACATCGATTAACATAATTCTTAATTTAGAAGGTGAGAAATTAAAAAGAACTTTATTATCAAAAAAGTAGGAAAAGTTGTATAAATTAAATCTCATAAATTGTGCTAATATGAAAGAGTAATAAGCATTATCATCATGATATAATAGAATGCTACATGTAAACTTATGAAATGAAAAACTATTGTTCTCTTTATGCAAGAGAAACTCAGTAACAAAATCAAATATTAAAACGGTAGTTGAATGGAAGTTAAATAATCAAATAAAAGAGCATTTTTGATTTTATATGCCATTAATTAAATGGAGATTAACATAATAAAGTAGTAAACGAATGATTTTATAAGCAAACTCATGTCTAATATTATAATGAGCCGTGTGATCCTATGATTCCAACCCATGAAATGTTTTAATGAATAATTGAAAAAAAAAAGCTAACACCCTTATCATGTCTAGATCTTTTTTATAAATGCATTCAGAAATTAGAACTTGTGTTTATAAGTAAATATTATTCTAAAGTTCTATGAATGTGCATGTAAAATTCTTTCATTTGCACCACATCAAAATAATACAAAGATTATGATAACAGATCGCTTATCAATTATGCCATATATAATGATGCATCTGAAAAATAATGCAAAAAAAAAAGAAATAATATAAATCAATCTCAATAAGATGCATTGTTAATTATATTTATAAATATAAAAATTTTTAAATCTAGTTGCAAATAATCTAGCATGAAAATGTAGAAAATTAACAATAAACCTGGATAATTGTTCACTTTTGGGCTCCCCAACTGAATACAACTTTCTGAAACAAGAGTTGTTGAGCTTGAACTAGATTTATTGCTTGCACAATCATGAGAACTCGTTGGATGATATGATTGGCAAGGTGCTGGAGATATTTCTTGATCTTTCATTGTCTCTTGGTTGGCTTGAATTTTTGTGTGTTGATTTTGTTGTTTTACTGCAAAGGTTAAGTAATCTCCTCGAGTGTCTTGAGAATCTTTGGATTTTGAAGATGTTGGTGCATAAGAATGAGATGGAATATAATTGGCTAATGTATTCTTTGTCCTCCATCTTGTTCCACATGCATTACACAATATTGGTTTTTCAGGTGGTCCGTTCCGCCAAAGTGGAGTATCTGCATTTCACGATCACTTTAGTATTTTGCAATGTAGAAAAGCAAAGAAGCTTGGTGTGGAAAAAAAATGTAGAAACAAATAGTGCTTCATAATTTTAAATAATACAGATAAATAAGAAACCATCTCTAATCCTTCGAGCTCCGAAATTCAAACCAAATCATATACATGGCTAATAACATAAAAATCATTATCAATAACATTGTTCTTGAATGTAATAAACAAATAGAGAGTTAGTATATATTTTTAGAAGGCACTTAAAGAATGAGGTAGTAAGATGTTTGATCTTAAACATTCTCATTTCACAAAGAAATACATAATTGCTTGCAAATAACTATCTTTAAGTAAGAGCCTACATGAAAAATAATTTTATTAAGCGATGAAGAAAGTAATAATGACCTAAGAGAAACGGATGTACATTTGAAGAGAATATGCAAGTAAAGAAATATTTAATATTAGAAAAATAATTGTGTAAAAGCAAAACACACAAATTTATGGCAACTATAAATTCTTGAACTAAATAAAAATATACACTAGTAGAAAATACAAGAGATTATGGAATGACATACCCAAATGCTTAGATGCAACACCATGCAATAATAACGGGATTGATTAATCAACCAAGATCATTATCCATCTTAATTTATTTCGAGTTATTAAGGTTTATTAAGAAGAAAAATATCAATTGATCCGTGTTACTACCTAAAAAAAAACTCATCCTTTTATTCAATTTTACATTATGCCAAATAATTCTTAAAAGTCTTGTTATTACTCACTAATTATAAATATAATTTTAATAGTGTAAAAATAATATTTGGTAATTTCATTATGAGATTTTTTTTTCTTTTACTATATAAGCCACATCTCTACTTTTATTCTTCGTTTTTTTTAAGTCTAATTTGGTTAATAACTTTATAACTAACATTTTCGTATTCTTATTAGTTTTTGAAATGAGAATGAATAATGCCAGGCCTCTACTCTCATTTTAAAAAAGGAAAAATGATTCTTTGAGCCCTCCAAATATAGCAAAATAAACATTAAATTCATAAACTTTTCTTTGTATATATTGAGTCTATGGTTATTTATGCGTAGTACACATTTGTTAAAAAATGCTGAATAGGATATAGGTTTGATATGTGGGCACCGCAAAAGACTAGTTGAACACGTGATATTGCCTAAGTTTAGAGATTTAAACTATTATTTCTCTAAGAAACTTTATAGCATGAATTATGAGTGATTTGAGATAAATAGAATTAGATTTGTTGGTTTTTTAGTTGTATATGAATAGAAGTTTATGGGTTGAATGTGCATTTCATATGAAGTTCTAGTGCTTAATTTTTTATTTTTTTGTTTGAACTTACAAAGAACGATGAAAGTGAAATTGAAGGGCTTAAAGTGTAATTATTTGACTTATATAGAATCACGAACTTCTACGTATAACAAAAAATGAGTTATTAGGGGTTCAATGCAGATAAATAAAAGTTTAGAGGTTCAATGTGCATTTTACATTGTTTGAGGGGCCAAAAGTGTTAATTTTCTTTCAAAAAAGTAACACTTATTACTAGTCAAGAATAAAGCCATGAGTGATGCGATTTTGACATTTTTGTTCTTTTAATCAAGCGTCTATACACTCACATATACACATAAAGTATGAAATAAAATAATTATGAAATATAAATAAATCATGAATTCATGCATGTTTAAGGAAATACTAGGACGAGCAAAAGGATAATTTAAACATTCATTCATTAAGACAATATAATGTAAAAATAAAAAATAAATAACCATAAAACATACATTAAGATTGTACTTGATTTGGAACAGGCTTATATATAAAATCACGAAACATCTTTTTCAATCACTGTAGCAAAAATAAGAATAATAAAAATAAATAAACCCCAATCAGTGTAAAGTTCAAAACTCATAAATTAACCCTATACGGGTCTATTTCAGTCATAAATCAATAATAACTTGCAATCAACATTATCAATATAACATAATGAAAGGAAAAAACTCGTAACTGACATTATATAACTATTATCAAAGACAACTTTGACATGATAGAGCCTAAATTCCGAGACGAAAATTGCAACATAAGGTACTTTTCATTATTGATACTAAAACAACTTAATAAAAAAAGAAGAAGCATAGACAATAATATAACATATGAATTGCTATCATACGTTAACTTTCAAATTGGCCGAGGAGATTTAATAAGAAAAATATTGTTTTTCTTTGACAAATTGGAGCAAAGAAGCCTATAAAACCATCTAAGAGCTTTTACACCTATTAGCACATTAGAGACAAATAACATCTTTTTAGATTCATAAAGGCCCTGTTAAATTCAACTCAAGCAAGAATCTTAGTAAGAAACAAATCAAGTAAAAAAGCAAAGCCAAATGCTACATAGACCTTCAGGCCTATTATATTGAAGAATGAGTTTAAAGCAATAACGTCAAGAATCATTCCAACATTATAACAATTTCTCGGGCATATACCAATCAAGGATCACTAAACTTACCCGCCAATGAAAATGAGAAAAATAATCAACAATATAAGCAAATCACAGATCAAACTAGCTAAAACCAAAAATAAGAGGTCTCTATTTCTTAGTTAATTACAATTTAAAACTATCAAAAGGATTATGAATCGAAATCTTCACGAAAATGTTGAAATGAATGTAACTTCATTATAATAACTTTTTATTAAGAATGGGAAGAAAGTGAGAGGTGAAGAATGAAAAAAAAATATATATATTTCACAAGGAAAGAATCTCACTTGCAATCCCGCAATGGTAACAAGGCCCTTGTTTCCCCATGTAAGTTCTATGTGATTTCAATCTCTACGAAAGCACCAAGCTGATAACACCACTAAAAAACAAAAATATAACTACAAACAACTAAGAGGTAAAGGGAAAGGGATAAGGAACAAGGAAATGCAAGTTACTTTTCATGAATAGAACTCAGAAGAAAGGCCAATTTGAAGAAAAAAAGAAAAGAGAAGACTGATGCTAGAATCTAAGTTCATCAGAGGGGTTACTTTCAACTCTCTCCACCTTCTGTCCCTCCCTATCTCTCTTTCCGCACTTTTAGAAGATTAATTAATAAATCTCTATCTCCTCTCTCCATCCAATTATAGAAGATTAATAAATAAAATATACTGGCAGAACCTGGCAATTATGTGGGCACCAGCAACTTGTCATATTTTTCTTAAGAAACAGTCATTCTACATATACGTTTCCAGCATAAAACGTATTGCATACATGAGAAATTTATATTTTCAGTGCCACAAATATAAAATAAAAAAAGAAATAAATTTAATAATAATGTTAAAATAAGAAAATAAGGAAATAAAAAAAATTAAATGAGACTTAAATGGTTTCTTAAAATTCAATTAGAGGAACAACAGAACATTGAAGAAAAAAGAGTTGTCGGCTACAAATGAATTAAAATAATTATTTTGACATTAAATAAGAGTAAAATATAAATAAAAAATTGATTTTCGAGGGGTTTTAAAGTAAAATTTATGCTAATAAAAATGAGGAATAAATTTTTAATTTTTAATTTTTTTTTTGTGTCAGAGATTCTGTGTTGCGTTTAAGAAAAAAAGCCACGCGTCAAATTGCTGCCAGTCGCATGCTATCTGTGGAAGGAGTGGAGACGACGACGAACCAATGGCTACTGCCACCAGCGCGGCGCTCCTATCGACTCTTTCCGCTTCCACTGATCTTCCTTTTTCTGTTTCCCCATCCATTTGCACGTCCTTTGTCTCTTTCTCCGCAAAACTGCACTTGCGCTCCAATCAGAGAAACCTCTCTCGTGCTTCCACCGTCAATGCTCGGAATTGGAGAACTAGGGTTTCGTTCTTTCCAGGTTTCTTGACCAAAGGAAAAGACGCTGAAACCATCAAGAGCGAGCTCCTAGAAGCCATTGAGCCTCTGGATCGAGGCGCCGACGCTACGCCTGAAGATCAGGAGCGGATTGATCAGGTGCGCTTTACTGGATTCTTGCTCTCTTTTTTATTCTCTCATTGATTCATGGTGGGCGTTTTTCGGATTTCGTAAATAGAGTGATTCTCTGACGGCTAGGTGTTACCGCGGTAGACTGGATTGAATGTTTACTAGATTTAGTTAAAACCAAGAGAAAAAGCTGCGTCGTGGATTACATTGAACGTATCTTGTTCACCTTTTTTTGTTTTTTTTTGAATTGATTTATTTCTTTTCTTAATTTTTAGTGCATGGCGTATTGCTCACTTCAAATGTGTTTGATTTGATTGTATTCACATTTTTGAATAATTTTGAATCAAATGTTTCCACGAAAATAACATTCTTTCTCGATTTTATTAAGATTGAAGTATTTTATAATTTTAGGACATCTCCAACCCTTTACACTTAAATGGTGTAACTTTTCCATATTTTGGTGTAAAGTCAACGCCAAAGAGGAACTTCTTTTCTAACTCATTACACCATTTCTAACACTATTTATATATTATTTATATTTATATTATTAATACCATATTTTTAACTACTCTCAAAAAATTAAAACAAAGTGAACAAAAGTGCGCCCATGCCATTTTGGCATGGGCAATGTATGATATCGCTAGAGAGGAACAACAGAGTGTTCCATGATTGCGGGAACTCTACAAAAGAAATTTGGGAGGACATCGAGGGTAAAGCTGCATTATGAGTGTTGGCGTCTCCACGCAACAAAGGGATATCCGTATCGGGTTGGATCCTAGATAGTTATGTAAGCATATTATATAAGGAGTGTATTCAACAAGGGCTTTAACTTTACACATCACTATGTTGTAACCGGTTTATACAGTGATAGGGTGTGTGTGCCTGTTTAGTGTACTATTAATTCTATCAATAAATATATATGTTTCTAAAAAAAAAACTTTACACATCACTATAAATTAATTTTTTTCCTTCTAAAAAAAAAAAAAGAAAAACCATTGGTTTACAATTACATTTCTTATTTGTGTGTTCTAAGATGGCCATGTTTGATTTGTATGTTCTAGGTTGAGGGAGAGTGTTAGAAATTGTTTAAAATGTCTTTATTTATGTCTTTTGGGTATTTTTTTAAAATACATTGTTATGATATTTAGACATACAAGGTTACGTGAATATTTTACATCTAAATTGTAAGTAAAAGAATAATAAGAAAGAAGTGCCAAGTTCATAGTACTGTTCATTACATCATTTCTCCACTTTCCTCTCATCTACTTTCTTTCTTTACTTCTTTTTATTTTTTATTTTTTCTTTTGATCTACCGCTGAGTGGTGCTTAGGTGATATCGTTTTATGTTTTATGTGAAGTTTAGTCCACCTAACTTGACCAGGTTTGGAAGATGAAATGGTAAAGGTTTCCCAACAAGTTGGAATTCCATGCACAAGGGGGTTTTACCTCACAACCTCCACCATGGCCCTTTTGGTTCCATTCTTCGTTTAGGTTCTCTTTCTTTGATCTTTGATAGTCATACAAAGTATTGTAACTCTAACCTATCTTTTTCAAGACAGGTTAGTTCTCAATTAAAATCTCAAGAAATTGTTTCGGGTTGAACCAATGAGAGGACTTCTTGTAGTATTTGGATTTTTAGCCTTTTTGCAAAAACTGTGTCTCGAGCATGAAACAAACTGGGGATGGTGGTCTAATTCTGCTTGATTAAGGAATTTTAGAATGTATCCCTGTTCACTACAGTTTTGTCATTATTTACATGTCTGAATGGCAAGGATCTCTTTTTCATCCATAATGGTGGATTATTTCATTCAAATTACGGATTCTTGTTTATTTATTCATTGGATTTTGGTGATAATCAGATTGCTGGCAAACTGGAGGCAATCAATTCGATAAGGGAGCCATTGAAGTCTAATTTATTGAATGGTAAATGGGAACTGATATACACTACTTCAAGATCCATTTTGCAAGTCCAGGTAATTAAACTGTGGTTTTTAGTTTTTTTTTCTTTATTTTTTGGCACAAATCCTTAATTTTCTCTTGCTTTTTGTTGGGTTTCTCTGTCCATTTTGATGTGTTAGTTTCTTTGTGGTATTCATGTGAATCTTTGAGAATAAGATATTGTGATTTACTTCTTCATTGATGTGTATAACATCCTGCATGTGAAATTGGAATTTTTCATATGAGTCTATTAGCATGTCTTGCTTCTTTTTGTCAATCAACTCAAGCCCAAGGTTGTTGTAATTTGTAATGAGAACGAGAATCGTTGTATATTTGGCTATATTTAGTTGAAGCTTTTGTGACATGATCCTCTATGGTAACTTTAGCTCATCATAATCCTTTGTGGTAAAGTTGGTGAGCATTTGGAAATCCATTATGATAAGTTTAGTAGTAAAATCTAGAAGGAGAATCAAGGGAGCCTTTAGGTAAAAATAGGATGCGAGGGAGAGGGAGATAGAGACAGAGGGAGGTAGAGATGGTAATAGAGGGAGAGATAGAGAGAGATAGAGAAAGTATGCCAAATACTTCGAATTGAAAATCTCATCGTTAGGGAAAGTATGCCAAGGTGGCTCTTCAAATCGCATTGGCCTAATACAGGAGCACTCATTCAATTCATATCAAATAAAGGTTGTGTTACAACTAATCTTTGGAGGGTACAATAAGTAGCACAATCTATGTGCTAAAACACTTCATTTAGGGTTCGCTGACAATGTCTTCAATTCAACCATCGCATTTTAAAAGTGTGTTTTTATCTTGTTAGTCTAAGCTATGTGAATTACTAATGCATATCATTTAATAAATAACTCACATCTCAACGTATTATAGATAAATCTTTTCATTACATTTATAATTATAGTGTATTTTCAATTTCCTAAAAAATTTACAATTATATACAAACATGCGAATTGTTGTACGTGCAAAATATAAAATGTTAACAAACAACAAAGTAATACATCCTCAATCAATATTCAACTAACATGATCTTATATTGCAACAAACATATATTCTATCATGCTTACTACTTCATTTTCATTAAATGTAAAGCATAAAACAAGTCATCATTCCCACCTCTATTGCTTCATCCAAAATTTTATTTTTTGAGATTCAGTTCTAATCAACTTTTTCTTTGTAATATCCTTCCATCGATCTAGCCTGAAAATATCTACATAGTTGAAATCCTTTATTTCTTAGGGTCTATCAAGAGAGAAAGATTGTTTTAGAAGTTTGCTACAAAATGTAATGGAAAAGTACCCAAAAATCTATTTACCTTGAGGAGATGACCTTCTAGAGTGCTAGGACAATGTTGGGTATTGTTCGTTCCTATGAAGAACCAAACTTTTTACATCACCAACTCTCCAAATCTCATCGAAATTAGTTATTAGAGTAGAGTTCTTCGTAGGCTCATTTAAGGGACATCCTAATGTTAGTATTTGTGGTTTAGGTGGTGAATTTAAGAAAGAGAAGATGAGAAAGAAGGTTACTATGTGTTCTAGGAGAAGATAATGATGAGATTTTTCTAAGAGAGGGTTGAGGATGGCCAGGGTGAAGGAAGTGATTGTCAATTAAGTTTTGCAAAGAAAGGAGACTACTGACTGCCTAGGGTTTGCTTGTAGGGTGTATATTCAAGTTCCTATATTGAACCTATGGTTGAGATGGAGCATTTGCAATCTAAGGTTCAAGATAAGAGACCCATTAATTATTTTATTTGCACTTTTTTCGGTCCAATGATATCTTATTGACATTAAGTATTTATAATCATATATGGATATATGTTTTTAATTTTTATTAATTTTCTTTTATCGTCCCACACTATACCATCTTCTAAAAATGATAAAGTTAACTTAAATGTAAATTATTTTTCATGTGGGATATCAATATTCCAAAACTTAAAAATTTGATTGAAACCTAGAATATTAATCGTATAAAATAATATGTTAAAAGTTTCAAACGTAATTGGGATATGAGATATTAATTATGTGAAATATATTATTCACATCTTATATGAAAATTGTAATATTACTGAAATATTATTTACGAATTTCTTAAATGACTATTTTAGTTGTGTTTACAACATTTTATTTAATTTTTTAATTTATATTTTTTCTTTCTTTTTTGTTCTTTTTTATTCATTGTTTATTTATTTATTCTTCTTCTTTAAATACTTTTTTCCTTTCTTTTCCTTTTTTTCTTTCATTTTATTTTCTTTATTTTTTTCTTATTTTTTTTCTCTTATTCACCTTTTTTTCCTTTTTTTTCTTTTGTTTTATCTATTTTTTTGTTCTTCATTTTTTCTTTTTAATTATTGATTTGTTTGCGCTTATTTTCTTTAATTTTTTCTTTTATATATTTTTTTGTTCTTCCTTTTATCTATCATTTTTTAAAATTTTAAAATTTTATTCTTTTTTATTTAATTTGTTTGCTTTTTTTCCCTTCTGTTTTTTTTTCTTTTCCCTTTTTTTGATATATTTTTTTGTTCTTCCTTTGTCTATCTTTTTTTTAAATCTTTATTTTTGATTCCTTTTTTATTTTATTTCATTTTTCTTTATTTTATTTTGTTTTTCTTTATTTTATTTCAATTTTTAATTATTTATTTTATTTTCTTTCTTTTGTCATTATTTTGTTTTTGTTGTCTTTTTTCTTTGTTTTCTTTTTCTATTTTCCCTTTCCCTTTTTTATTTTTAATTTAAATTTACCTTTCTTTTTTTGTTCTTCATTTTTTTTTATTTCTTTATTTTTCTCTCTCTTTGGCTTTTTTCATTTTTTTGATCTTTTATTTTTTCTTATTATTTCATTTTTCCCTTTAATCTGTTTATTGCTGTTTGTTTCCTTTTTTTTTTTTCTGTTTGTTTCATTTTTCTCGTTTTCTTTTTATTTCATTTTGTTCATTTTTTGTTATTTTCTTTGTGTCATTTTTCATTTTTTTAATAAATTTTTTCCTTTCTTTTTTGTTCTTGTTCTTCATGTTTTTTTTCTTTTAATGTATTTATTTATTTATTTTTTGGCTTCTTTGTTTATTTTTCTAGAAGTATTATTAGTTATTGAAATTTGTTGTAGACAAAGTACTATTATTTATTATTTGTAGTATTTGTTTATTTTATTTGCTTTCATACATTTTATTTTATTGTTGTCATAATTTGTATCATAATTATCAATATTTTGTCATAGTTCTTTGTCTGTATCTTATTTCACTATTTTTTTCATTTAATGATTATTGTTAGTATTAGTTGATTTTTTTATTATTAAATTTTTCTCATTTATGACTCATTATTTTATTTTTTGAAACGGAAACTATTCATTTATGACTCATTATTATCTATGTATTCTACCAAATGTATTTTTAACACTAGTTTTTTTTTTATGTCTACAATAATACTAATATTGTCATTCGTTGATATCATTATCATTATTATCACTATTATTGTTATTATTGTTGTTATTATTATTATTATTATTATTTATTTTTTTCATGTTCATTATTTTTTATAGCTAAACTTATTGTTAATTTTTTTTTAGAGTATTAAACCTGGGGTATTTTGTTGTGATAACAAGGAGTAATGTGATTTAACAGTATATCTTCTTGAGGAATCACCTACCTAAACCCACTTATCTTCTTGGTTCTGGAGATTAATTTTGGTCCAACACCTGTAGTAGAATCTCCACCTCTTGAGTATTGGTATATGTTAGATTCCTTGAAGATGAAGGTTCCAACTTACTCCTACTTCCTGTTGGTTGTCTTCGTAGAAAGTCACTAATTGTGGGCCTTTTGGTATGGTGACATCGTATATAATCTTGGGAATTACTCCTAGAATTTTGTAATTTTGCACCATTTATCCTCCTAGAATTTGATAGTTCTCCTGTTTCCAACCTTCCACCTCACTTGCTGCATGAATGTCTCTTCTAGTAAATTGACAAACTTCCATGAAATTCTATATGTTATCTTGTTTGAATTGGCCCCCATTCTCCATTTCTCCACACCTCCATGTATACTTTTGATCACTTTTACCCATAGAGCTTGTCGGTTTTCATATATTCTTCGTCGCCATTTCGCAACCATTGCCTTGTCTCTTAGCAATAGATTTCCTACTCAAAGTTTTCCATGTTCTATATTATTTGCCACTTGTTTCCATCCACTAGGGAGTAGGGCTTCTCCTTATCTCCCCTTTTCCAGAAAAATTTCCTAATTATATTCTCTATTTCTCTTGCAACCTTTACCCATCATGGGAATGATTTAGTTTTGCTTTTGTTTTGTTTTGTTTTTTTTTTTAATATTTTGCTATGTTGGAATCTGTCTAAGTTAAGAATAGGTTACAAATTTGGGGCATGATTGATGAATTGACATAACATCTTGTACAAAAAGTAACGTAGCCGGAGAAATTTTTATTTTTTTTATGGGGATGGCTCGTTCTTCAAATTTTCATTATTGCTAATATTAATACACTATATTTCTTCTCAAAAAAAACCCAAATAAGGTTCACATGATTAGGGGTGTACAAGACTCGACCAACTGGACAAACTTGACGAATTCTGGTTGGGTTGGGTTGAATTTGACCAAAAGGTTGGGTTGGTGTAACAATCCGCCTCCCAAGCCCCATCTTCTCCGTCATCCGATGGTGTAATTTTCTTTAATCAATAATCTTGGGTCATCCGGGAGGCGGGCTCGTGCTACGTTATCTTTTTTTTTTTCATTTCTAATAATTTATGACATAATAAATAAACAAAATCTTTTATTTATTTATTCTAGAATCTGAGTACATGAACTGTTATAGTGGGAAAATAATTTCAAAACTGAAATAAATAATTTAGCTTGGGCCCACGTGCCCTACAATGAAATAAATAAACGTAAAAGAATTTCTAATAACTAATCTTCCACGTAGGTTGATAAATTAATTTCCTGAAATGTGAAAAATGTGGGGGGTGAGTAAAAAAGCCCAGTGAATCATTCCATCTATTTAATTCATTATTCCAACCAAATAATACAAGCATATCAAACACTTTCAGGGATTTAATCGATTCAAACAATATATTATTTCCGTCGTAATTTAGATTGAACGGAGATAACCTCTGTGCTCCAGATCTAGGGAGAGATCAATTTTTGAAACTCAAACCCTTCTCTAGTGGGATTATTCTTGAAACCCATTCCATTCTGGTGTCAATCTTGACAACCAGTTCAAAAATTCAATTCTGCATGGAACATAGAAAGTCCGTCCCCGTACCGGTACGTGGTCGAAATCTTAATTAATCTTACTTTTGTGTAGAAGAGCAATGTGAATAAACATTTCAACAATAATTAAACATGCCAACAATATAACATCATAAATCAACAGAAACACAGATTTTCGATTTCTGATGTAGAAGATCGTACGAGACGCAACTACAGAGCATACTCTCTCAAACAGGAAAGGTGACTTTCGATTTCTGATGTAGAAGATTGTACAAGACGCAACTACAGAGCATACTCTCTAAGTCATAGGCAATATAATAATTTAAAAACATAAATTAAACTAAGTACACAAGCAAGCATCATTTGAATCAAAATAATAAATTAAAGAAGGGGAAAAAATTTCACATCGAGATCGCTGCCTAAATTTTTGTAGCACTTCGTTGCTACTACTTCGCAGGCTATTTAAAATAGCTCAAGAAAAGAAAAAGGGACTGGGGGTACCAAGTAAGGAGGCAGAGAGTAAGCAAGAGAAATTTCAACTCTTGTTTTGGGATGAATGAAATGGGTAGGGTGGAAGGGTTTATGTAGTGTCTCTGAGGGTCATATCCGTTATTTTTCGCCTTTCTAATCAAGAAAACTTTCATTTTTGCTTGTTTTGGGCGGCTAAATGATTAGGGTTTTCGATTTAGAGTGTTTGACATCTTTTTTCCGCCCAAATCAATGGCTAAAAATGTTTTTTTTCATCCAACGTTCAGTTTTTTTCCTTATTTTTTTAATTTTTTTTAATAAACACTCGAATTCGCGCATAGCGAATTTCGCCGTGCACATGTGCGCTTCTTCTTTTAAATTGTTTTTTTATAACCTATATATATTTATTATTATTATTATTATTTTTATTTTTCATAAATCTTCTAATAATTTAAACATATACCTTTATGTATATCTATATTTAAGTTTCATAAATATCATACTAAATATATTATTCAAAATATTATTTCCTTATTTTAATAGAGAAGACTATTTTGCATATACACATACTAAGTATATTTACCCATATACTACTACATGTCTAATATTAATTAATGCCTATCCATATATACTTGTATGCCAATTAATTAATTAATTACATATCACTGTATATATACATATATGCACCAATTGATAAAGTGTCACATATATAGGCACAGACTAATATATATGTGTCTATACTAATTAAATCACATTCATATATACAAAATAATTTGGGGTATTACAGTTGGTCAGGTGAAATTTTTTTAAAACCGATGAAATTTTTTTGTCTTCTCTTTCCTATTTCAAGATATCTCTTTTTTTGTGCCTGTTTACCCCCATGTCTTGTCTTTTCGCATTTTTTTCTTCTACACTTTTCCATCTGTTCACCTTTGTACTTTTTAATTTTATTTATCTCTTCTTTTTCTTCTTTTTCTTCTCCTTTTAATGACTCCCCCTTTTTTTCCTTTATTTTTTTCTCTCTTTTACTTCTCTTTTTCAATTTCTCTTTGTTGTACACCTCATCTTTATTTTTTATTTTCATTTTTTTCTTCTCTTCTTTAGTAACTCCCTTTTTCTTCTTCTTCTCCCGCAACTTCTCCCGCAACTTCTCCCCATTCCTTTTTATATTCTTCTCCTTCCTTTTTCTCTTTCTCCTCTTCTTCTCTCTATCTGCAAGTATGCCTGTTCTTGTTCTTGTTCTTGTTCTTCTTCTCCTCCTCCTCCTCTCTCTCTCCATCTCTTTTTTGCTTTTCTCTTCTCATTTTTGTCTTGTTCTCCATTTCTAGTTTCAGCAACTCCCCTTGCTCTTTCTTTCTTTCAGCCAATAGAAAGTTTTGGGTCTTCAGTGGTTAACTTTAGATCATTGACTGATGCTTCTAGATACTGAGGAGACTAAATGGGGACCTGCCCCCTTCTGGTTAAAAAATGTATGGCTTCAACAACCTAAAATTA
Organism: Tinospora cordifolia; assembly: GCA_030144865.1. Taxonomy (NCBI): domain Eukaryota; kingdom Viridiplantae; phylum Streptophyta; class Magnoliopsida; order Ranunculales; family Menispermaceae; genus Tinospora; species Tinospora cordifolia. The sequence goes on along the minus strand of JAJIYU010006921.1, from coordinate 2,715 downwards.
AAGATATGGTGCAAAAGGAATGGGAGACAGACCAAAGTCAGGGATGGAAAGGATATAGAGTAATGTTGAAGCTTCAAAATCTCTGAGGAAAATTAAAAAACTGGACTAAGGGACAGGTGGCTAACAAAGATGCCAAGGAATCACAAAGGCTCTACTTAACATTGTGGAAAAGAGATTGGATATAGAGGAAAATCCCGACCTTTTGGAGCACAAGAAGAATCTGATTGAGGAAATTTAGTTTCTAGAGTGCAAGAAGGAACGAAAGTATAGACAGAGGGCTAAGTTGAAATGGACGAAAGAAGCCGACGTGAATACTAAGTTCTTCCACAGGGTCCTCTCTCTTCGAAAGTCCCGAGCTACCATCACAAAGTTGGATGGTAATGCGGGGCACCTGATTGAATTTGAGGATGAAATTTAGAAATTGATTACTGAGTATTTTGCCAAATTGCTCGTGGAACCAACATCTGTTAAAAGGACAGTTGAAGGTCTTCAATGGCAAAAAATTTTTGAGGAGAAAAGCAGATGGTTAGAAAGAGATTTTGAAGAAGAGGAGGTCAAGGCGGCAGTTTTTAGGTGTGATGGAAATGAAGCTCCCAGACCGGATGGTTTCACAATGGCCTTCTTTTAGCAAGCGTGGGAATAGTCAAACAAGATATCTTGGCTTGTTTGAAAGAGTTCCATAAAGATGCTATTATCAACAGGAAAGTAAATTAGACATATGTATGCCTCATTCCAAAGAAAACAAATTCAATGCGGGTGGAGGATTACCGTTCCATGAACCTAACTACTAGCCTATATGAAATCATTGCAAAAACACTGGCAAACAAACTTTGTGATGTCCTTCCTAACACAGTGAGTATGCATCAAATGGCGTTTATCAAGCATAGACAAATAACTGTTGCTATCTTGATAGCAAATGAAGCGGTGGAAGACTATAGGGTTGGTAGAAAGGAAGGTCTATTATTAAAGGTGGATCTGGCGAAGGCCTATAACTCGATGAGATGGAGTTTTTTGGATTTTGTCCTACCGCAAAAAGGCTTTGGAGGTCATTGGCAAAAATTGATGCAGACTTGCCTTCGGTCTGTAAACTACTCAATCTTCATTAACAGGTGACCCCATGGGAAGTTTAATTGATACAGAGGCCTTCCTTCGGCAACGAGACCCTCTGTTGCCTTTTCTGTATACCATTGTTGTAGACACTCTTATCGGAGTCCTTGAGAAAATAGTTCAAGAAAGAAAGCTGGAAGGTATGTCTATTGAGAGGGATCAAATACAGCTTACTCACCTCCTTTTTGCTGATGATTATCTCATCTTTCTGCATAATACTAAGGAGGAAATTCAAACAGTAAAGCACGCATTACATGCTTTATGCTTCTTAATGGGAATGAAAATCAATGGTGCCAAGAGCTAGCTGCTGGGCATCAATATAAACAAAGAAAGAGTGACGAATGTAGCTGTAGAACTAAATGTTTTCCCAGGAAATTGGCCTTTGAATTACTTGGGCTTGCCCTTAGGTGGCAATCCGTGCAGAACTGGGTTTTGGAAACTAGTTATTCATACCATTAAAAAATGAATTGCAGGATGGAAATGAAGCTATCTGTTAACTGGTGGGAGGTTGCGGTTAAAAACAGTGTTGAAAGCTTTTCTAACTTATTTTATGTCGATTTTTCGAATGCCAAAAAAGGTTATTGGAACTATAGAAAAGCTCATGTGTGATTTTTGGTGGAAACAGGAAGACACAAAGAGGGGACTCAATATGGTTAATTGGGAACAAGTAAGCAACGAAATAAAGAACAAAGGTCTGAGAATAGGAGACATGATAAAGAGGAATAGGGCGTTGAGAGGAAAATGGTTGTGGAGTATGATGGATAGGATGGGTTCAATATGGGCAAGAATGGTGCGAAGTATCCACGGTTCTGAGGCCTTTAGAAGAGAGGCGGGGTTAAACAGAAGGAGCAGCCATAGATCGCCATTGAAAGACATTTTCAGCCTGTATGCTTGTTTTAGACAACACGTAATTTGGAAAGTGGGGAAGGGATATCAAGTCAGATTCTAAAAGATCACTTCCCTAATGTCTACAGATTGTCTCAGAAGAAAGGGGCCCCCATTTCTGAATTTAAAATCTGCAATAACATAGAAGGGAATTTACATTGGGGATCAAATTATATAGGAATATAAGGGATAACCATATGAAAGAATTGGGGGATTTGCTGAACACTCTTCATAGATTTCAACTTCGTGACACTAGGGAAGAAGACAAACCCACGTCGAATGGAGACAATAGCAATCAGTTTACAGTGAAATCTATTTTGGTGAAGTTAACTGGCCAAACTAGAAACCAACTAGAAATTCCCGTGGATTTCATCTGGCAAACTAAAGCCCCAATGAAAGCCAAAATCTTAATGTGGCTGATTAGTCTAAATAGGCTAAAGACTACATAAGACATTTAGAAACGCTTCCCTAGTCTTATCCTGAATCCCTCCATATGTCTCTTGCGCAGGAGCAGTGGGGAGCCAACCCATCACGTGCTCGTGGAATATAAGATGGCGCAGTCCATTTGGAGACAGTGGAAGCAACTTCATAGTAGCATTGTCTTTGTTTCAGATTCTAGTTAGGGCAATTTCAAGTAGGTTGCAACAGTATTAGAAGGTGATCTTAGTAGCAGTTTGGTATTCTCTATAGGAAGAAAGGGACGCTAGTTTTTTTTTTTTTTTT
>JAJIYU010006920.1:0-19910 GCA_030144865.1 Tinospora cordifolia | reverse complement strand
GGAAATTAATCAGCTTGCAAGGAGATTTACCCACTGAAAGTTTTTATTTATTTCAATGTAGGGCACATCGGCCTAAGTGAAATCATGTATTTCCAGTTTTAAATTTATTTTCCGCTGTAATGGTTTATTGTACTCAAAATTTGTCGAATGAATAAATGAAGAAGTTTATTTACCATGATGTCATTTTGTACATAGACTAATGTACACATGAACCCTATTGTGTTTGTGGTCTAAGAAGAAGAAAATGTAGCACGGGCCCGTCTCCTGGGCTTCCCAAGATTTTGATCAAAGAGAATTAAACCGTCAGATGACGTGGAAGATGAGACTTGGGAGGTGGGGTGTTACAATTGTCATCTCTCTCTGTTTCAACTGAACAAATTCATCCTGCATCTTTGTCAGTGTGGCTTCCGGGAAGAACTTCTCGTAAAATATTTGCTTAAACTCTTCTTAGGTCATTCAACTAACATTGACGGTCGGGTCTGCCTTTACCATTTGCCACCAACTTCTAGCTGGTCCCTTAAATTGATGGGTAGCCAACACTAACCTACTAGGATCCTGTTACTCTTAACACATCTGGGTGTTCTTCTAATTCTTTGTACCAATGGTTAGCTATTAAGCTATTAGTAGTACCATGAAATTGTGATGGACCCAATTGCTTCAGTTCTAACAGCAACTTTCTATGTTCGCTCTCTTCTAGGTCCTCTCGTTCTTCCTGACGATTAGGAATCTCAGGTGTTGGCATTAGTTGTTGCATGGGAATCTATTCCTGCACCTGCGACTGTGGTGTCGCCTACGGTATCATTCGAATTCGATCATAAACAAGGCTATATTATAAGAGATAAAAGAAATTCCAAATCTTTATTAAATCATAAAAGAAAGTTCACACTTTTAAATAAAGAAAACACAGTGGAAATTCTTAAGATTTGGGCAACATGCCCTACATGGAAAAATAAAGAACCCTAAAAGGTAAACGTTCCACATTCTTCTTCATAAGATCAAATCCCTGAAAAATGTTAAAGGAAGAGTGAGTTAAGAGCTCAGTGGATCTTAAACAACTATTTTCATATTCAAAAACATTAACACATCTACAATTCAAACATTAGCACAAATTAGGCGTATCAATCATCAATTTGTGTGAAGTTGTGTCTTAGACTAAAAGAGTTTCTCAACCCTTGATGTTCTTTACTAAGTGCCTCCTTAAAGTGAAATATGGCATTAGCCAATTTCATTAGACCTTGGAACTTAGGGACTCTTACCTATCAACCAAGCACTTAGGTCATAAACCTTATGAACAAATCATAAGAGAAGAACACCCATAGTGTTACTTAAACAACTATCATGGTACGTGGTTAAAATCACCATAATCTGATATTTTAAATCTCATAATCATGAAATATAAATAAAATATCAGAATATTGCATTAAATTGAAAAATAAAAATAAAAACGTTGCATCCATCATACACAATCATGCATCAAATGTGTAGAAAGAAAAAAAAACCTAAATGTGATACTAACATGAATGACATTACTTATGCATAATATTAGGTAGATAATTAGATTTGAAACGTTCATGAATGATAAATGAAACTGAAACAAGACATAAAAGAAACTTCAACAAACAAATCATCAAGAATGAACATGCTAATGACTTGAATATGGAAAAGAATTTAAGAGGGCAACTTCCACCTCGAATGATGCTTTCTCTAAAATCCAGCAGAGATTCCCCCAAGCTTTAACACTTCAATTTTTCAGCAAAATAACTCTCTAATGATCACTAACTACTAAAACTAAAATCCTTTCCTTAGACACAAAAGAAGACATCAAAATGAAGAAGAAAAAGAAAAGGTTTGAGAGCACAAGAGAGACATTTTCACTTGCTCTTTGGAATGAATGATTTGTGAACAATGATAGGGGGTATTTATAGTTTCTCAAGCATGCTATGGGATGTCCTAGGGCAGCTAGGGCATCTTGGGCAGTTCTCCACCTTTGGGCAAGTTTCCAAACACCAAAGATAAGACATGGTAAGTGTGCATATTCTTGCATGTGTGCATATCTTCCTTGTGGGCCCACTAGTGGTTATTTTTAATTCAAAATCAAAGACTAAAATACTTCAAGAACCTTTCCCATTTCATTCTAGACGTCCCATATTGAGGGAGAATATTCTCTTAGCACATTCTCCTTTTGTTATCTTGTTTGCTCACCAAATAACCATATACACGGAAGCTTTCTTTCTTCCCTTTTGAACGTCCAGCTGATGGTGTACAATATCAAACCATGAGAGACACAAAATCACATGCTGATATTCAAATGTGATCCTCAAGGAAACTTCCTAACCTAGGCATGAGCAAAGGTGGCATTTTCTTCATGGAGAGAATCTTCCCCATTTTGGCGCCATGGTGGGATCATCCTTTTTATCCACTTTCTATCTTGGTTTCTTGAGCACAAATGACGGCTAGGGTTTGTTTTGTAGGCACATATTATGGTCTAGAAACTTCTAACCTAGACGTCACACATGTGCATGCACACGCACACACATAGAGGTTGGTCTTGGCTTAATTGGCAACATGGTGCAAATGATCACAATGTGGTATGCATGGAATCATTCTTTCATGAATTTCTATAGGTGACGCCTCTTGTGGGTGTACTGAATCATCAATGTGGTGTATAGGATCATTTTACATGTGTTCAAATTAGAGAAGATGTCCCAAGGTGATTGGGTAGGGCGAAGGTGTCTAGGATCACGGTGTTCAACCCATGTGACTTGCACATGCTTTGGGTGGCCATGTCTTCATGGATTCACATGAAATTAAATAATTTAAATATCTCCTTATTCATAAGGGATTTAGGTGTATAACTTATAGTTTTGGAACCACATGATCAAGACCTAAATTTTAAGATACAATTTGGTCGAGGTGATTTTCTTTCGAAACTTCCCTTATTTAGAACCTACCGAATGCATTAGGCAAAGGAAGGTCCAACCTTGGCCAATTGGTTTGATTTTTGGATATGTCGTGTGTCTTGCTAGTTTATTCCGTCCCGTAAAGTTTTGAGTCATTCCGAGTTCGATAGGTACCTCTATTCTCTGTTCTTTCCAAATCTGGATCTCTCTGTAGGGCGAAACCCTAATTTTGGTCGATTGGGTTGATTTTCAGATATGTAGTCTAGTTTGTTGGTTCATGACACTATACCTTATTTCGGGTCATTTTAGGTTCATATGGGTCACCAAGTGAGAATTTTGTATTTTCTGTATTCAGCCCTAAAATGAGGCTAGATTTATTCAAATTTTACTGAAAAGATGGAAATTTCTTATTTCGTTGAGTGTAAGGTTTTCAGGGTATTATACCTAGGTTTTCAATTCCTAGTTGAAATGTCCTTATATCAAACCTACAATCTTCCATGATACCACCCTTGGCATCTCCCTTGAACTATAGTAAATTCATTGCCCTTAGCTTAACAACTATACTTTCTAGAACGGGATAACCGATCTTCCTTTCAATGTTTAGCTTTACTTGGGATAATGCTTACCCACTATCAGCTCAACTTGTAATCGTTGTATAAAAAAAAACCATTGAAAACATATATCTCTTTTCGAAAAATAATTTTTCAAAATCATTTGAGTTTTCAAAATAGGATGTAGGGCTTCTAAATTAAATAAATAAATAGTCTTACCTAACTAATCAATTTCTTCTAATTCTTACTTAAGACATCTAAAGCCTAAACTCTGATACCACCTTTGTAACAACTTGCCTCCCGAGCCCCATCGTCCCCGTCATCTCACAGTATAATTTTCTTCGATCAATAATCTTGGGCTGCCCGAGAGACGGGATCGTGCTACGTTCTTTTTCCTTTCTAAGAGACTTTCGCGCAGATTAGTTTATGTACAAAAATATTTCATAGCCTCATAAATAAAATCCTTCATTTATTTATTGTAAAATTCAGAGTACATCAACTGTTACAGTGGAAAAATAATTTCAAAACTGAAATAAATAATTTATCTTGGGCCCATGTGCCCTACAATGAAATAAATAAAAAGAATTCCTAATAAATAATCTTTTACATAGGCTGATAAATTAATTTTCTGAAATGTGAAAAATGAGGGAGTGAGCTAAAACTGAATCATGTCATTTATTTAATTCATTATTCCAACCAAATAATACAAGCATACCAAACACTTTCAAAGATTTAATTGATTCAAACAACATATTATTTCTATCGTAATTTAGATCAAACGGGGATGACCTCTGTGCTCTAGGTCTGGGGAGAGAGATCAATTCTGAAACTTAAACTCTTCTCTTGTTCCTGAAACCTATTTCATTCTAGTGTCAATCATGACAACCAGTTCAAAAGTTCAATTCTGCATGGAACACAGAAAATCCATCCCCGTACCGGTACGTGATTGAAATCTTATTTAATCTTATTTTTGTGTATAAAAGCAATATAAATAAATATTTCAATAATAATCAAACATACCAATAGTATAACATTGTAAATCAACAGAAACACAAATTTTCGATATCTGATGTAGAAGATCATACGAGACTCAATTACAGAGCATACTCTCTCAAATAGGAAAGGTGACTTTCGATTTCTGATGTAGAAGATCGTACAAGACGCAACTACAGAACATACTCTCTCAGTCATAGGCAATATAATTATTTAAAAATATAAATTAAACTAAGCACACAAGCAAGCATTATTTAAATCAAAATAATAAATCAAAAGAAGGGGAAAGAACATCATCTCGAGATCGCTTCCTAAATCTTTGTATCACTTCGTTACTACTACATCGCAGGCTATTTAGAATAGCTCAAAAAAAGAAAAAGGATTGAGGGTGCCAAGAAGGAGACAGAGAAAGAGTAAGAAGAATTTTAACTCTTGTTTTGGGATGAGTGAAATAGGTAGAGTAGGAGGGTTTATATAGAGTTTCTGAGGGTCATATCCATCATTTTTTGCCTTCCTAATCGAGAAAACTTCCGTTTTTGCTTGTTTTAGGCAGCTAAGTGATTATGGTTTTGATTTAGGGTTTTTGGCATCTTTTTCTATCCAAATTGATGGCTAAAAAACATTTTTTGGTTTCATCCAACATTCAATTCTTTTTTCCTTTATTTTTTTCTTTTAAATTTTTTTTTATATATAATGCACAAATTCGCGCACAACTAATTTGCATGACAAATTTCGTTGTGCACATGGGCCACATGGGCCTACGGCCCATGTGCGTCTTAAATTTTTTTAACCTATATATATTATATACCTCTATGTAATACTAAATCGGCATACTAACATTGCACCTTTGTTTCAACAAAACCGAATACTACTGCCAAACATGATAGCTATATAATTTACACCTATATATATATATATCTTTAAGTTTTATAAATATCATACTAAATATATTATTCAAAATATTATTTTCTTATTTTAATAGAGAACACTATGATGCATATACATATATTAAGTATATTTATCCATATATTACTACATGCCTAATATTAATTAATGTCTAGCTATATATACTTTTATGTCAATTAATTAATTAATTATATATTAATATATATATACATATATGCGCCAATTAATAAAATGTCACATATATAGGCATAAACTAATATACATGTGTCTATTAAATTGTATACATACATATTTAAAATAATTTAAAATATTATAGATGCCCTTGATCTATAACAAATGCAAATACTCGTATTCAAGTTTCACATTACAGCAATAATCTTCTAAAACACCAACACAAATCATCTAATACGTCCATTAGAGGGCAAAACGAAGTAGACCATGTTCCAAATGGTTTCAAACATCGAAACCCCTTTCACAGCTCATTCTTCACATGTTTCATGCTCAAAAATCAGATTCAGCAGCGTACACCACGCACAGCCGTCCAAAACGGCAACAACGCACATAGAACACGCACACACCCAACTCCCCTTCTTTGATTTGTCTTCTTCTTCTTAATGAACAAGAACGCAGCAGCTAGTTTTCTTCTTCCTCACGGACCAGCAAACACTTAAATTTTAGATCTGAAATTTCTTCCCTTCGTTCGACAACAGAACCAGGTGCTTCTTCTTTTTCGTTTCGATTCAAACACGACAGCAACAGAGGTTTCTTCTTCACTCATAGACTGCACCAGCAACCTTCAGATTCTTTCTTCATGCCCAAATCAAAGCTGCAACACTTCGTTCTTCGTTCTCAACGCAAAAATGGCAGCTAGGGCTTCGTTCTTCACTTACCAAGATCGCACCACACGGCTGGTCTTCTTCTTCGTTTCACCGTGTCCCACTAACTGTGCGTAAACGGACGGCCAGCAATGCCCAAATCGCAACAGCTTCTTCGTCTTGTTCATGATTCACGGGTAGCTAGATCTAAATTTGTTTTTTCTTTCCTCTGTTTGATCATCACACCCAAAACCAAAATCAGTTTGCCCCCAAATCGCATCATGCACAAGCCCTAGATTTGTTTTCTCCTCTTTCGTTCTTCTTCTTCTTCGTCTAAAACAGAGCACATCAAAAGTGCTCTCCTCTTTTTTGGTTTTTCTTAAAGCTTGAAAAGCAAGTTTTTTTTTTTTCTTTCTTTCAATCAATTAATATACATTAATATACATTTCATTCCTCTAGCAAATCTTGGAATTTTAATCTGCCAATATTTCGATCCACATTTAATTTTTTAATTTTTCAACTATAATCTATGCATATATTTAAATAAAATATAATTTTAACTTATTTATTTCTTTTTTTTTAAACCTCTTATTTTTAATTTAAATATTATTAATGTTTTCTATTTTTTTGAAAGTATTGTAAAAGCTATTATTTATTTATTTTAATCTAAAGTTCACATCACATATATATATATAACTAAAATATTTACTTTATTTCTTGATTAATTATTTTATTTTTTTATTTTAATTTTAGTTGTGACGTGTACGCGATAAAAGTTTTGAAGTATTACGCAGCCCAAGTTGTTTGTACACAAAGTGCCTAATTTCACCCACATACCGTTAGGGTTTTGCTTAATGGGTGTTGGATTGTTAATTCCTACTTAGAAGGGTGTTTTTCATTTCAAAAATCAAACCTTACCTCAGTCCCTAGTGGTGGTTTCTCATGTGTGCAAAAAGGTATCCTAAATTAAGGTTTTGAGGGATTATCTCTTACTATGCGTCATTTTTCTTCGCTTTTTCTTTAGATGACTTCTGCCCCTCTATTTTTTTTTTTTTTTTTGACTGTTTTTATACTTTTTGAGGCTGTAATATTATCAATAAAATATATTAAAATATGGACTTAAAACATCAAATGGACAATATAAACAAAGGGTGCACAAACTGTAGGTTAAACATTATTTTTTGGTGTATTCTTGCATGGATTTCGAGAGGAGTTTTCAAATGAGTTTTTGGTGGTTGTTTAAAGGTGGTTTAAAGAGATTTTTGATAAGAAAATAATAAATTTTGGATAGTAAGAGGGACGTCTCATGTTTGGTCTTCTTTTAGGCCAAAATTATGGTTTAAGTGGGAACATGATCGTGTTTAAGGGGTATTGTAGATAGTTTCTTTCCATAGGTTTTTTGTTTATCTTTAGAAAGTTTTCAAAGGTTGAAAAGATGTTATCATGGTGGTTAAAATATGAATATTAAGATGGTCTAGGGTCCCAGTTTGATGAAGAGAAGAGAAAAAGAGAAGAATGTAGAAACATCAAACTTCACTCACCTTGGGGATCATCTTCTTAGTTCTTCTTATGGTCCTTCTTGAGCATTGTAGGGTGATGAAATGAGGTTAAAAATGGTGGAAAAATAGATGATTTTGTGTTACAAAAGAGGAGAAAAGGGCCGACTAAGTAGTTTAAGTATGGGGACGGAAATGACACTAAAAGTGGGCGAGAAGATGATGATTTTTGAGGTTTTTCCTACTTGTAGAAAGTTGACTTCTTGGAGTAGGTCTTAGGGATGCTTTTGCTGGTTCTCTAATGGTGGAAGCAAGTTTTGAGAAAGAGAAGAGGTAGGACAGCTATGAGGAAAGGAAATTAGAGAATTGGTTCATCAATTTTGGGCTAAGTTGCCATTTTTGTGAATATTCTCATATCCTTCTCTTCTTCTTTTAGGAAATAATTTAGATAACATATTCTCATATCTTCTCATAATTCCTCCCACTTTAGGCCGTCCATATTTAGTGAGAAAGGGAGAATAATTTTATTTTTCTTTATTTGTTTGCTAATCTAATTAATAACATTATGGTAGAAATTTGAATTTAAAAATTTAAATTTTGAGTTTCAATTTTTGGCACCTAGTTTTAATATATAATCCTATGGTCCTTCGTGTGACTTAATTCTTATGAGACCATTGTTAAAGATGTAACATTTGTCTTGGACCAATTTAGTATATAATTTTTATTGAATAAATCAAATGTACACTACACTAATTTATATTTTTTATTTAAAATTGTTATTAATCTAATCCTTTTTAAAATTTTATTTGATCATTCATAATTATCCTTAAGTGAATATGTATATATATATATAAGTTTGTCTATCATGGGCGGAACTTGATATTTCTCTATTATTAACACACTGTTTCAATCAGCTAAATTAATATGTCATTCTTATCCTTAGAGTGTTTAATTTTTATGTTTAGGGCTCAAAGCTCAAATTTCAGGTTTATGTTACTCAAGACTTTTCAATCCTAGATTTTACATAATTACTATTTATTTATTATGAAAATTATTTTAATATTTATGTAGTTTATCATTTATTTCATAAATTTTCAGAATTTCTTAAGGTATTGCATAACAATAAATTCATTTTTTAAATCTATTTGCATCATTTCTGATACTATTTATATTTTTATATTTATATTATTTATATTAGTCTGAATCATTATTAAAAAATAAAAAAGAAAAAAAAATAGAAAAAGAATCAAAGCTAAAATAGCTAGGTAGATGGCATTGAGTCAAAAAACTCAGTATCATCTCTCTAATCTACCACCAAAATAGCACTGGATGAGAGATGCACGGAATACATTTCTGTTTCTTTACATAATGTACCTGGCCCCATTGGCCTTTCTTCATAATACAATTCTTTTACTTAGCCCTGGACAACAAAAGGGATAAAAATACAAACCCCTCCATGCCCAAAAAGGAGATAATTTCTAATACCTTAGTTATCATCACAAATATTTATATCTTTATTTTTCTAATACCTATGTGTCCAACCTAGCTTGTTAATTTTGTGATGGACAACCACCTAACCTATAGAACATGCACCCTAAAATTTTAAGAAGAGTTGTGTTTATTCAGTTTCTTATACACTTAGGGCCCGTTTGGTGTACAGGATGGGATAAGATTATTTTGATGGGATAGGATAGGATGAGATATAAAAATTAAAAAAATTTTTTTTTTTAAAATAAGTAAAAAAAAATTCTTTTTTTTGAATAAGGTAACTCAATCCCACAAAAAATGGTGGGTTTGAGTTATCCCACCGACATAGGATAAATAAGTGCGCCCGAATAATTTTTTGTCTAATTCTATGTAATACCAAACACTGGATTAGGACAATTTTTTGTCTTATCCTATTCCTATCTCATGTAACAAACATGGCCTTAGGGGGAGAACAAGTTGAAGTAGAGTAATTCAAGACGCTCCCACGATCCCTAAATACAAACTACTCAAGATCACATTGATCAGGTTTGTGAATACTAGAAGTTAATGTGCTCAACAATCTGGGAACAAGAGAGGAAGTGGCAGGCAAAATTATGTTTAGAGGACTATCTAGAGCTCTAGAATGGACGACCTATTTCGAAGTCTTTAGTGATTGTTCTAGTTTACCTACGTCTCCATCCTGGCATGTTGAACCTTTCTTGAAATACATCAGCAAAGTATTATTCCAAACTTTGACTATATTTCTTTCTATCCTCTATTAATTCTTTTCCTTGTAATTTTGAGATCTTAGCCAAGTTGGCATTGCAACATTCCAGCTCTGTACCTTGGGATTATTTGCTATATCGGGACTTTTTTAATGCAATATAATTCTTCCTCTTAGGGGAAAAAAAGAAGTTGATGGGTTTTAATTCTTGAGCTCTTGATTACTAGCATTTTTACCCAGGGTAGGCCTTTGAGCAAAGGTCTAAAGGGCGACGGTACTAGACACTTTATTTTTGGCCCCTTTATATATATATATATGTATATGTATATGTATATGTATATGTGTGTGTGTAAGAAATTGAAAAATAATAGAAAATCATTAAAAAAAATAATGTTTTTTCCTTCAATTCTGAATTTTTTTCCTCCCATAAAAGTTGGTTGATTTGCTTAATGTTTAAAAGTATGTTATTTTTATTCAATAATAATTAACTCTACAAACTGAATTTCCAATTATATATATTTTTTATTTAGGACCCCAAGTTATTGTTTCATCCTAAGCTCCAAAAACTTAAGACCAGCCTTGTAATCCTATCTAATCATTCGGTCAATACCTCTTCATTATAAATTTTGCATTTTTTGGAGGACCTATATATATATATATATATATTACAAACTTAGATTTATTTTAGGTCCTTAATTGTTTGAGCTTTATGAATTTAACTTATTTTTCTTCTACCAACTTTGTTAGTTTAAAAATTTAGTGTTTGGTTTATTTCCATTTCTTTTAAATGCACTCAATCTAAATTGTTGAAATTTATTCAACAATACTATAAACTAACAGCTTGTTGAAGAGGACAAAATATGGACTAGAACATTCATTAGTTATACAAGATCCTTTTCCAACATTTATTAAGCCAAGCGTTCAGCTATTTTCTATGGACATGAAATAACAACTTGTGTTGAGTGGACCAGTAGGTCTCACTTGTTTGCTGTTTAACTAGAAACTATATAATTATTCATTCATTTATTTTTATACCTATGAAGTCAACAAATTTTTTTTTTTAAAAAAAAAAAGATGTTATGTAGTTTTGGGGTTCTAATGGATGGAATTAGAATTGTATAATAATTCAACATAATTTGCATCATAGTTAAATTTAGATTCAAAAGGCATGACCTTGATTATAACTAGATAGGTATGTAACAACCCATTGTTTGAAAGTCATTCTAGAAATAAAAAACGTATATGTTCCTTCAATTTAAAGTATAACTCTATTAATGTGATAATAGTATAGGAAAAAATACATTTCTGTACAAAAAAAATAGAAATAAACATAACAATACCATTATTTTTATTTTTATACACGTACTAGAAACTTAATAGCAAAGCTATCAGTCATCTTCATACGTCAAATCTGCAACAAAAGAAAATTAACGCTATTTTCAGCAAGAATGCGTGATCAAATATAAAATGAAATAAAACTTGATCATCAAAATAAGAAACAATTATGAATACTGAGAGCTAAAAAATTCAGTTCGTGACTAGTTCTTTTTTTTTTTTTAATAGAGAAGAACATGCAAGAATTCAAAAAATAAGAAACGTGTTCGATGAAAGACATCACATAATTGTAGTTGCATATAGAGATTCTTAAATCTACTGTTAATGCCAACTAGAGGATTTTGTTGTAGTGGTAGTGCATTGTAACATCTTTAAATTTTGATGAAATTTTTGAATATTTAAATTAAATTAAAATTAAATTAAATAATTTTAGTAAAATAAACTTTGAAGAATATAGAAAATTACGGTGTAAAAGACGTACAATTCAATGTGCGAAAGGATTGACGAATTGGAATGAAACACAAAACTTTGCACAGGAACCATTTACTGGTTATCACAGTAGTGATATTGATTACCATGGTAATGGTTTGTGTCGCCTAAAAATCGAATTGGAAACACAGTCTAGCTACCACGATATTGCATATAAAATTGCGTGAAAACGATTGGTAAAATTTTCAAAACAACTATGGAAAATTTTTAACATACTAAGGACTTCTAAAATCGATACTTGCTATTGTTTGTGCATGGGAAAAACGTAAAACAAAGAATTAGAAAGGTTCTACAATGAAATCAACACAGACTCCCCAAAACATGTCCATAAAAACTCTATATAAACTTAAGCTTGAGCAATCATTCTCATCACTCAAGCAAGAACGAACCACTTCTCTTCTTGCCCTTCTAGCCTTCTTCTTAGCCTTCTTTCGTTTCCCTAACTGTTCCAAACAACAATTGGTGTAGTAAGATCAGAATTCTACATCATAGTAGCAAGAACACTCTCTTAGGAGTTCTCTTGGAGCAACAGAAAAATTTGAAGGTTCAACGAAGGTATAATATAATCACCTTGTCTTAGTTTCAAATACTTGTTTCTTGGTCTAGAAGTCAATATAGTAAGATGAAATGGTCATAGGAGAACCAAGAATGAATAGCACATACACATAAATCCACTATCTAGGAAGACTACCGCGGTACTGATCATGTTTACCATGGTAATATCATCGTTTTCACCTATTTCTGGGAACATTCACTCTGACTAGCACGGTAGTGCGTCTAAATTTTGAAAACAACTTTTGATTACCGTGGTAACCTACAACAATAATACTCCTGAGATTTTTGTTTTTCACCCCTGCCTTCTAATTATCGCGATAATCTCTATTCCTACCACGGTACACAAGCCCAAGACCATACTTAGGCTTATGTAGGGTGATGTTCTTGCATATTATAGGTCATATATGATAAGAGAGCATTAGGATGTGATTCAAAAAAACTAAAAACACCATGATCATCAAGGATAACCTGTTAAATCTTAATCTTCAAGGTTGGAGACTCAATGAAGCTTAGAATACAAGAACGAAGGATTTGAATGTTAAAGGTGAAGATGACTTCTGGGTTTTACTTTATTATTTCGATTTAAGTAAAGCTTGCATGGGTGATTACGTTTTGAATATGTTTGTTATATGCATATGCTCTATTTGATTCAATATGCCATGAATAGACATGATTATGTATACTTAGAATTTATGAATAATGATGCATAATATGTGTGAAAACATGAAATATGATATATAATATGCTTAAGAATGTTGTTGAATGATTATGCCATGCTCACATGTTTTATGTTTGATTTAATCCTATAATTGTGTGATTTATCGCTAAAGAAAGCTTAATAAAAATCGTAACCACATACTGGCGTGGTGAGGGTGCTTCATCGTGTGTGTTCCAACCCCGGATCCGGCTTGCCCATTTTCTTATTGATTTCTCCTTTCTGAACTAGGTTTTCAAGAGTGATCCCACTTCACTAATTTAGGCGTTTGAATTTCCAAGAGTGGTCTCTCTCCCACGATATGGAACGCAGAGGTGAATCCTTTTACTCTTAATGTCAACTATAAATAACTGTTTAAATCACCTAACATATTAAAGTTTTTTAACATGCATGGTTTGTTTGATTAAAATAATGATTTAAATATTTGGAATGATCTACTGGGCTCTTGAGCTCACTCCTCCTTTTCTAACATTTCAAGAAATAATTGATCAGGGGTTGCGTAATTATCGAATATCAACTTCTATTACGAAATTTACTTTTATAAGTCGGGCATGTTGGCCCTTAGTTTCCTTTTCGATTTAAAGTTATGTTATTGAATAAGTTCATTGGTTTTTGTGCCCCATGAATAATCATATTGATTAATGATATTGATTTATTTTATTAAATAATGTTCAAGTGTTTTTCGTGGAATATATATAAGTAAATGTCTCACAAAGTCGAGATTGGAATTGAAAGAAAAAGAAAGGGATAAAGTGATGCGCTTGCTTCTTAAGTGGCCTAAGAAGATTGACATTACACCTTGCAAGTGGCTTGGACGTGGCAGCTTATAATACCCTAAAACTTCTAAGTAAATGATTGACCAAGATGATTATAAGTAAGTGTCAAATAACCTTGGTCAATAGAAGTTGACTATTATCATGAATTGAATCACTTAACCAACTGACACGGATACAATAAACTTTGAAAAATCATTTCAAAGGCAAAGTGATCAAATTAGACGATGAGCTTCATGTTGAAATGCTCAAGGCAAAATTAAAATATAATAATAAATAAATAAGGGTAAAAAATAATAGTAATAATAATAATAATAATAATAATAATAATAATAATAATAATAATAATAATAACATATGATAAATAATAAAAATCAAATTATTAAATAATTAATCATTTTATATTGTCATGAATAATAAAGTTGATTATTTTTATTAATTAACATATTTGAAAAGTGTCATGAATAGTAAAGTTGATTAATAGTATCATAAATACTAAAATTGACTAATAGTGTCATAATTAGTAAAAATGATTAATTTAATTAATTAAAATAATTAACTAGACTCTATCTTTAATGATAATAATAGTTTTCAACCACCATCATTAATTAAACATAGCTTTAAAAGACATAAATAATATTCTTCAACCACCACCACTGTTATTTTTAATTAATAGTGTCACTTTTAATTAAATAAAAATGACTTTAAAGTACATGAATTATATTCTTCAACCACCACTACTATCATCTTTAATTAATTAAACAAGATAGTGTTGTTTTTAATTAAATAAAAATGACTTTAAAGTACATGAATAATATTTTTCACCTACCACCACTATCATCTTTAATTAATTAAAGAGGATAGTATCATTTTTAAAATCACTTTAAAATACATGAATAATATTCTCAAACCACCATCGCTATCATCTTTAATTAATCAAAGAAGATAGTGTCATTTTTAATTAAATAGAGATGGTCTTAAAGTATATGAATAATATAATTTAAACCACCATTATTAATATTTATAATTGTTTGCAAACAAGCATGCATAACCCCCCTTGCCTCTCCATTATTCTAAACTAACCTCCATCATACCCTAAACATTAACCTTAATGATCAAAGCTCTACTATAAATAGAGAACCTCTCCCCCCATTCTCTTTGCACCAAATTGAAGCATTGAAGTGTGCTTAAGATGAAAGAAAGATGAGGAGAATTTGGAACGAAAGTAGCTAAAGTTGAGGTATAAGTTTTATCATTAGTCTCTTTGAAATTCTTTTTCTATTCCTTTTATTCATGCAAAGTTTTAGTTACGTTATGACCCTAAAGGCCACACCACTTTGGGTAAGTTTTGAAGATCATAGAATGCCTAAAAAAGGTTCAAACCCTTTACTATCAAACAGTGGCCGAAATAAGTGTTTCAAAAATTATCGCCTAACATTAGTTATGAAACATTAACTTTCATGCCATTTTTGGAATGGTGGAGGCATGATCTAAGGAAACTGCCACAACCATGTTGAACCTTATCAAGTGTACTATAGAATAGACTAAAGAATGATCTCAATTAGACACTTAAAGCCCTCTAACCTACCTTTCAAAAATTGTTGTGCATAAATGCGATAGATTTGCAAACCAACAGGTTCATGTGCGTTTTTGTTCAAACATGGGTCTGGCTAAGGAAAACGGTCATTGCCATGATGTTCTTCATCACGAGCACTACAAGAGAGGCCTAAGAATCGCATAAAATGGAGTCTCAAAACTAAATTTATGGCCTCTTGAAGTTCGGTATACCGTAGATGTAACTTGTACATTAGACCTTAAATAACCCATGTCAAAATTCATGGGTTATTTTGAACCTAAAGCCAAGTTTAGGAACTAAATTGAATGTCAACTAAGACTCAAGTACTTTTATAGGAATCTTGGAGGATTTGCACCACCACGTGCATCAAGCAATATAAAGAACATGTAAATCGAGGTGGAGATGATTTCTAACTCATACATTTTTTTAACTGTATTTGCTTGTGTATTATACATAAACTGGCCTAGGTGGTAGTGAAATGCACTATTTATTGATTGTATGATTAAATGCTTATACTTGCATTGATTATGTGAATAATGAGAATATGATTTGAATCATATGCACGTCATCATGATAGATTTAGAGCATATAATGATGTTGTTCGTGCACTAAATGATATGTATATAAGTTTACTAAATGAGTATAGTCTATGAAAATATGTCATTTTAGAATTCAAGTGTGGTAAATATATAATTAAATGAATGTTACATGTTATACTCAAATGCATGAGGATATAAAGAATCTATCTTTTAGAAAATTATCATTTAATATATATGAATATGTTAGTAACCAAATACAAGATCACTCTTAATAAGACAACAATACACTTAGAGGGGATGATTGGTCTAACGACAATCAACGGTGGTTCTCACATTAATGTCTCAATTAAGATATGGGTGTGTGATCACACTTTAAAAACTCGATCTAACCTCGTGTACCTTCCGATTATGCGGATTGCTGGACATACGGATGCATAGCCTGGAAGACAGTGACATTCTTACTGTTTGTATTGTCTAATGTATGAAAGTGATTAATCCTATGATGTGCTAACTATATTGTTAGATTGTCTATGAATTAGAATGATCCACTGGTGTAACAACTCGTAGTTTTTATGACACGTAGGTATGATGTGTATGTGTATAAGTATGTATTATACACGAACAGATAAGTGTACTTAATGTCACAAAAAAATTAAACTAAATAAATAAATATATTTGGGTGATTTAATAATAATAATAAGAATAATAATAATAATAATAGTTAATAGTAATAATAATAATATTATTATAGAATTATCAATAATGGATACATATATTATAAGTGGGTATATATATACACATTTACATTAATATATATGTGGGGTGTAATGAGATAGAAAAGGGAAAAAAAGAAAATAAAAAAAGTAAAGAAAATGTTAATTGGTTGGGTTCTAGAGTAAGTGAGAATAAATGAAAGAAAAAGAAAGGGAAATGATCATGTGGAACGGGGTGTTGATTATAAAAGTGAGGACTTGAAGTAGATTGGTTGAATTATATAAAGAGTGGGCAGTGAGAGAATCTCTCTTTATTTTGTTTCATTTCGCCTTTCTCTCAATTCTCTTCTTTCTTTTAGGTTCATTTCCAAAACGTGAGACAAGAGAAACGGAACGAACGCAAACCTTTTTTGACGTGTAGGTAAGCTCTTTTTTCTGATTCTTATTGTAAAAATGCTAAGTAAACCACGTAATATGATCCTAGGAGTATAATTGTTACTATGAGGGATGTTTTATAGTTGTACCCAAAAATGGGTTGCTATCCCACCATGAGTAAAACTAAGCAAAAATTATACCAATACACTCCTAGTAATACGTAAATCTCAGATATGTGGTTAGTTTTTATTCGTTTGTCCTGTAAACACCGATATAAATATTCAAAAGTTTAATAACTTTAAGGAGGAGTTTTATTATATTAAACCCTAATAAAATTCTAATTGGATAACATAGAAATGTAGAGAATGAAAATTCGTATTCATCGACACCAAATTCATTAATTTTGGATATCAATTAGAATTTACTTGAGCAATTGATTAATTGGGTTTTCTAACAAAATTTGAAAACTTAGTAAAAATAAAATTGAGAAGCTTATTTATTTTATTTTTTGCTAAAAAAAATATTTTACATGAGTAGCAAAATAATCTTAAAGATTATTAAGCATATTCAGGTTAATGTGTACCAATATGTGGATCAAATGTATATATTGAATTAAATATGAGCTATAATTACGTTGAAAATAATTTATCAAAATAAATTTAAATGAGTTAAATTTGATTTCATGCATACAAAATGATTTTTTGGTGACAAGATTATATTGGTGCTGTGGAGATAAATTGTTATTGAATGTTAGGAACTAGTTGGAAATTAATTTTGGTGAGTAATCTTTACTTGTGATATTATGTGTGACATTGATATTATATTAAAAATTATGATTTTATTTAAATAGAATGATATATTGCATTTCATGCTTATTTGAATTTCATGAAATGATTTTGATGCTTCGCAACATGTCAATTACATACCTAAGTAAGTTATTAACATGACAATATTTCCATTGGGCATAGTCTCAGGTAATAGACTCATTGGATTAACCGTTGTGGTAATCTTGGTTGGTACATTAATGACTTGAGATGAATTAGATATAAATTGATAGATAATTGGATAATTAGAAGCCGATGCACTCATCATTTGCGCAGTGAGGAGCAGATTTGCTCTGTTATCTGAAAGGACGGAGATGATTCATGTTTTTAAAAAGATTGCACATTATTAAAATTGAATACATATTCACACATTACATCATGAATGTATGTTATTTTTATTTTATTTGCAAGTGATTTAAAATTTTCTTTGCCTTACATGTTTTAATACATATAATGACTATATAATACCATAAGTTAGATTATTCACTGAACTTGTCATTTGCTCACTCTACTTTCCTTTATTTTCTCTAGGTTTTGATAAAACAAGGAAAAAAGAAGATGTTGTAATATTATTACTAGTTTCTTTTGGATGTAATAATATGTGATAATTGTAATAATTAGCCAGACTACTATATTTGAAGATATATATAGACCTGTCATCTTTTGAATATATTGTCAAAACAAATTATGGATGGTTAATTTGATGAAAAAAATATATGTTTTAATATTGGATTATGATCTATCAGGTAATTTGAATTTGGTGACATATTACATTTTTAGAGGAGACTCTGTCAAATTTTTTTAGAAAATTGGTGATTTGATTAGGAAAACTTACAGGGTTTCTAACATATTTGAAAATTTTGTGTCAGTCGTGATGTCACCTGAGAAGGGGTCGCAATAAGTGGACTCGTAGAACTCAATTGTTATCTTTATTTTCTTGATTTTTGTGTCTTATGATGTTACTTAAATATTGGTATGTACAAGAACATAAATATAATGATTAAAGGTCATTTGATCAATGAATGAACCCTGATGTGGGGTACTTTTGACACACAACTACTATGTTATGATTATTAATGTTCATGATACTCATGATACTGTAAGAACTAGTTTTAAAACTAATAAACTAATAGGATAAAGAGATGACTCAGATAATAGTAACACCTTAGAATATGCAAAAAATTGTTTCAATAGTTCTGAGACAGATATTACAAGTTTAAGTTGATAGTGGGTAAGTTTTATCCCAAGTGAAGTTAAATATTGAATCGACTATAGGAAGGCATGAATTTTTAAGTTAACTCAATATGACCACCTTGACTGGAGGTTTTCCACCAACTTGAATAAGTAATCAAAGATGATGAACAAGTTTCCAAACAAATCAACTATTTTTTCTAATATATCTACTTAAAAAAAAGATTTTCTACTCTCATATGTACATATATATGTATAAGAAATTGTTTTTTAAATATTGTCATTTTGAAACCAAAAAGGGGGTGTTACACCATATTAGGATACATTAGGTATAACATTGATATACTATTAGAATATAAAAATATTATATTACCAAATATACTATTAGTATACTAGAAGTTAGTGTTCAGTTGGTATAATATTGATATACTGTTAATATATTAACATTGTATTGCCAGATATAATATTAGTATACCAAAAGTTGTTATATAGTCGGTATAACATTGATATAATATTGTAAATGGGGATTTCCAAAAACAACTTTTTCAAGCTTTTTATAGAACAATCATATCTAATGATTTTCTCTAAATTGTTACATCGTTTTGGGAAAATCTTTGTGACGACCCACGTTTTGGTGCGCAAAATTTTCGAATACGATATACGCATTTTTCTGAAATTTTTAAAGAAAATACAATAATTTACATCAATTTTTCTCAATTTATATTATTTATTGGAGAAAATGAGAAAAATGGGAAAAATATGTGAAATTAGAAGAAAAATATAATTTCTTGAGAGAAATGATTTTTGGGATTAATTATTGAATTTTTAAAATTTTTATGAAATTTTTGGACAATTAATGAAATTTTTTTAGAAGAAAATGAAATTTTTGGAGAATTACTAAATTTTTGAGAAAATAATTATACAAATGATGAAAATTAGTGTATAATTGAAAATTTGATGAGAAATGATGATT
>JAJIYU010006919.1:0-19884 GCA_030144865.1 Tinospora cordifolia | reverse complement strand
ATATGTTTGGTTCATTAATTAAAAAAGTAATACTAATTGTCACAATATGACAATGTTGAAGGGCCCATCTTTTAAGTTTTTTATAAGAGTGAAATGATTAATTTTGAGCTCGACTTAGTTTTTTCTTAAAAATATCAAATAAACCTTATTTTTGAATGCCAAATGGTAGTGTGGTACAATATGTGATGTGGTATAAATTTAAAAAAGTGATGTACGCACCAAGATATATAGTTCAAATTTTTAAGAGAATTTAGGTGTGTTCAGCCATTTTGGTCGGAGCCAATTTCTCTATCGACGCGTTTATTTTATAGATTGTGAATCTATAAAATAAATGAAAATTTCATTTATGGGATTTCGGTGGAACGGAAGAATGAAGAAGCGGAGGTGTGTTGAAGAAGATTCGTGTGGTCGGCGAGAGGACTGATCTGGAAAGATCAGGGGAGAGATTGGCGGTGCATTTTAAACAAAGAGATATCCCGAATTGTCTGGACGGAGGTTGCTTTGCATGACTATGGTAAGAAACTATAAACTGAGCCGTTGCTGTTATGTTGAGTAGCTGGTGTGGTGGCCGAACGAAGAAGAACAACCAGAGCAATGATGCTCTGTTGAGAGAGCTGCTGCTGCGTTGAACTGAAACAGAACAGAGGAAGAAGAACAACCAGCTGCAGCCGGAGAAGCTGAATTGAAGAAGCAAAGGAGCACAAATGTTACTGCGTTTCTGGTTTTGGAGTGAAAAACAGAGGAGGTGCTTGGTTTGAACGTGGAAACAGAGCAAGAATGAAGAGGAGTGGTTGCAGCTACTGTTACATCGGGCTGCAAATGGAAAAGAACCGAGAAGAGGAAGGTAATAGAAGGAAGAAGAAGCAGTGCAGACGATGAAGAACAGAGCACGGCTGCTCTGTTAATGCTACTGCTGCTGCTTGAAGTTGTTGTGTAGAACCGTGATGGGGAACGAGAACAGAGGAGCAGCAGCCAAAGGAAAAGGAGAACGCTCTGGATTTCTGGTTTGAATCACGAACGACGAGCAGTTGGTGCAGTCCGTGAGCGAAGAAGACGCAGCCGTTGTGTTGGGGTGTTGTTGTTTGAGCAGAGGTAGAAAAACAGAGGGTTGCTGCTGCTGCTTGTACTGTGGAACAGAGAAGATGAGGAAGTGGTAGCTGGTGTCGCCGGACAAGAAGAACAGAGGAAAGAAACGAAAGCGGAGCAATGCTCTGTTTTATGTAATGGCAGCTGCTGGTGGTGTTGCTGCCAGGAATTGGAGAGGTGTACCGCTGCAGCTATGGGGGTTCCTACCCGACAGACGGAGGGGAATGGAACGGAAGAAGCTAATCAGGGAAGAAGATGAAAGCTGGTGGACGCCACTGCCAATGTTGCTGTTGCTGTCTTCCTGCCGAATAAAGAAGAAACCAAGCAAGATGATGAAAAATGGCAGCTGCTGCAACTGAAGACAGGGAGCTGCCGGAAACTGAAGTAAAGAATCGTGATCCGTGATGATTTGAAGCTGTTAGTGGGTGAACCG
This sequence comes from Tinospora cordifolia, assembly GCA_030144865.1. Classification (NCBI taxonomy): domain Eukaryota; kingdom Viridiplantae; phylum Streptophyta; class Magnoliopsida; order Ranunculales; family Menispermaceae; genus Tinospora; species Tinospora cordifolia. The sequence continues at coordinate 18,365 of JAJIYU010006919.1, read as the reverse complement.
AATTAAGAGGTAAGAAAATGAATTGAATTTCGAATTACAGACTTTAGGCATATTATTTGATAACCAAAGTGTAATAGGATTTATAACATATTTTGAATTAGATTAACAAGAAATTCTATAATATGAATTAAATCAATAAGAAATTTGAATTAGATGAATAAATTAGTATGGATTGATTAGAATAATAAAGTTTTGTAATGACAACATACTAAGGTTTGGAAAATAAAAGAATTGATTAATGTATTTTTCCTGGATTTAATAGTTAAAGAAATTAGAAACTAATTATTCAAGTACTCAAATTATTGACGTAAATAAATATTTATATTAGAAAAATAAATAAATAATAATAATTCGAAACAGTACTATAAATGATCTTGGCAAAATTTCAAGAGTAGCATAAGACTAATATTTTCAAATTCGAATAAGATTAAACATTTGACAAATAGAAATTTTATTTTGTTCGTAATTAAATTAATATTGATATTAATAAATTATTCAAAATTTAAAGATTAAATCCTTAGAAATTGTTTAAGTTTAAGGGTAACTCTATTGAATGTCTAATTTCAGATTTATTCATGGTATAGTACGGGATTTTGTAGGAAAGCAAGGTCGCCCGCAAGAACGGCAAGACTAGGTGGGCGTGACTTCCTTGTTCATCTGTATTATATGGATTTAAAATTCAAAATATTTGATTGACTAGTTCTAGGATTTCTATAATTTTGTTAGGAAATTTATTGAATTGTTTGGCGTGATTGGATGATGGATAATTTATTTAATTTGTGCCTTGTTTATTTATAGCATGCATTAATAAGAAATCATGCAGTTAGACTTCATTATTTACGCATGTGAATGGTCCGCATTCTTTGATCTATTTTTTCATGATATACATGATGATTGACATGAATGAAATGGCTTGTGTATAACACTAAAATAAGACGATGGTTTAATAAGAATCCACGTACCAGTACGATTGACAAGCCTGAAGCGGATCGAGGTGGCATCTCCTATATGTCACTGTTTGAGATTGACGAGCTATAAGGCGGATCATAGGTATTTCCACCTGCGCTGCCTGCGACAACTCGAAGTCTTTGAGAGACTGTACGAGTCTAGATAAGTACCCTCTCTTGGGCTGTGATATTGAGATATGATTGATTTTAGATGGTGCCACCTAAGGCCTTTACGATTATGATTGGATTGGATCACAGGGAATACCGAGAGGCAGTTTCAATCCTCTTCTGATTTTGACTTCGACCAAGATTAAATGAATGTTTGAAACGCCTAATGTTTGAAAGTGTTTGTAATGTTTTGGATTGGGTCTGTATAATGCATGTGATGTGTAGGATCGATCCACTGAGTTTTCGAGCTTACTCCCACTCTATTTTTCAGGTACACTTGGAACTAGAATATGGTGTCTTACGTCAGAAGACTCGCACCCAGATTGGACACCTCATGGGGAGGTAGTCAGGGATAGGTGATTGGGAGACTATGTTTTATATGTATTACTGGATGGTTTTCATGTAGTTATATCGGTTTAATTTTGATTTTCTTATCTTTCGATGATTTTACTTGTTTAACAATTTTGGTTTAAATGAATTGTTTTAAAGTATTTCTCGCTGCATTAATGATGGTTTATTTTAAGAAATCAGGTGAATGTCTTGAGAATTTATCTTGATCTATGTTTTGTATAAAATCTCTATCTAGACATTGACTTGAGAATAAACTGTTATGAACTGAATTTTGAAGAAAAAGAGTTTTGACAGAAGAAATTTTTTGGTAGCTCCTCGATTTTCATCAGGCGACGATCTACACGTGATGTAACATGTGAACGGAGGTTCGGTCGAAAATCGGGGTGTTACAGAAAGTAAGGGCATGGAACCCAAATTTCGAATATTCTGCTATAGTTTAAACATGAGTTATGTACTCTTTCCTCTTTTATTCATTGAATAAAATTAAAGATTTCTTTTATTTCTATTTGATTTGTCCTGTTGAAATTACGTTTCTTTAATTGAGTTGAGTAATCTTAATATTGAATAAGACTTGAGATATAAGAACTAGAAAGTCAAGTGTGAGTCACTTGTAAAAGTAATATCGGCCCGGCCCGCCATGTGGTCAAGTCCATTATGAATTTGAGGGTTGGGGTGTTACAAAGGTGGTATCAAAGCCTAGGTGTTAGTTGCTGGGCTGAAATTAAAAGTTTACTCTAATGCCTAAGGTGGTATCAGATTTAAAAAGTATTGACTTAATCAGGGAAGACTTACACTTTGAGTTTAGTTTAGAATGCCCTACCTTCGATTTTTTGAAATTAAAAACATTTTTCAAAGTTATTGTCAAAAAAGGAAATGTATGTTTCAAAAGGTTTTGTTGGGAAACAAAGATTACAAGTTGAGCTGATAGTAGGTAAGCCTTATCCGAGTAAAGCTAAACATTGAAAGAGATATGGGTTATCCAGTCTGAGAAAGTGTGGTTATTTAAACATACTTCGATCTTGCCACCCGATCCAGAGGTTGTCCCACCAGCTCATACGAGTAGTCAGAGTTGAAGAACATACTTATTTTCCTATAAGAAAATTAGAAGGTGAAAAAATAAAGGGCAAGGTAAATGTACAAAATTATAAAGATAGTGTCAGGAATGGTACAAGAACTAGATGAGGGTTGAACCTTTCAACTAGAAATTAAGACCTTAGGTCTAAGAAAATGACCTTAAGTATGAACTTGGGTGTGGTCAAGGGTGACACAGTGGATTACAAATGAAAACTTTTACAACATATGCTAGAGACTGAAAATGTGGGAAAATGAAACACTTATTTGGTCAAGGCATGAGATTGGAAGGATCTTGTATCTCTAGTTTCTATGTGGTATGGGATGCATAGAAATTTGGGGGTATAGAAAAATCTTGGACTCGGAGAATAACGAACCCTGTTTGGTGAATGATCGATAACTTTGGAAGAGCTTGTTTCCTTATGCATGGCTGGTATGGGACGGTCATGTATAGTAAGGCTTGTGAGACCTTAGTTGTTGAAACATTTGCGAAATCGTTTAGGTGTAGTGAAATCTTTGAGTGGAAGTCTATGTCGATGGACAAGGGTGGTATGGGACGCTCGAACTTAGAGGCACAGATGAAAACTTAGAATTTTCTTATGCCAGTGTGAACTTGCATAATTATATGATTGCTTGATTGTTTGAATGCATGATTATACTTATTTTAAATTCATATTGCATGCTCTTGAATATGAAACCAAATCTTGTACCCAGCAACAACTCAAACAAAACTTAGAAGAATAAATTGATAGACCATTGAACAAATCAAGAACCTAGCGTCATGATAGTACGAACGAAATGAAAGGCTTGGGAATCTGAAGTCGATGAACGAATATGGACGGTACAACTATCTTCTCAAGTCTAAAAAAATATTTTGTATCATGAGGATAAAGGTAAATGGATTTTTTACCACGGATTATGATTCTTTTAAATCTTTTGTTGTGATACCTTATCGGATACGAAAATGTCTTTTGACTTATAGATAATGGCTGAATCCAAGAGATACTCTACCAAGGTTATAACATGGGACAAGACTGAACAGCAAGAATGAGAGACACCTATTGGTTTGGAGGTGCAAATGAAAAATATGATGAATGAATTCACTCAGAGGGTCATAAACCAGATCATGAGGCCCTATATCAAATGATACCTTAGGCGACACTACAAGTGCAGGTACTTGAACTAATTCTTGCATAGTAGCCAGTGCACGTGCTTGAGGTTCTAGATCGTCAAAGGGCTTAGGAGGACCTAGAGGATGAGAAGTAGAGGAAGATGCTGATGGAGTTACAAAACCTCCACCCTCCTTAGTTTGATGGTACCGCAAATTACATCACTACCAATCATTGGTACCAAATATCTTAATGTATTGAAAGTGATAGGTTCGCATTGAATAGTGTTGGCCACACATCACTTTAACTGTCGGGACCCCTTCCTTATAGAGAAGGACGAACCGACCGGTACAGTATTGTAACAAACCTTCTCCCAAATAGAGCTTGTCAAAACATTGTTAAGCCTCTTAATACCACCGTACATCACTATTAAAGTAAGTATAATAAATGCGAAAGCAACTAGAAAAAAAAAAATATATATATATATAGTGTCCTAAATGTAGTAGTAGCAGAATGTTTAAGTCAAAATATTTACAATATTCTCTTCACTTCCTATACATTATACTAACTCTCAAAACAGTAAACCACGTGAGAAAACCTATCAAAGTAAACGTGGTGCACTCTACACGATGACCACCTTCTTCCCCTTGTCTGCATAAGAAAAATCTGAAATGTTAGAGTAGTAAGTCAATTTTATCCAGAGTGGCACAGTGAGTAATGTAACCTAATCTATAACTTTAAACAACAATTTAAAAAAAAACAATGTCATGTATGAATGCACAATAATAATAATGCGAATAAGTACAATAGTTAATGAATGTTAAATCCACAATGCAGTCGTGCACTTTCCATTTTGAAAACGATTTCAATGTCGAAAACACATAAATCCACTCAAGCGGGTAAAACTCGACGATTAGGTGTATATCATATCATACCACAGGGAGCCAATTGATAGACTTAGCTCGACCTTACCCCCTAGTACGACAGCCACTCATCTTCAATGCTCTAAGGGAGCCCAATTGATAGACTGAGCCCAACCGTACCCCCTGGTACGACAACTATTTATCCTCAATGTTCTACCGCATCCAATACCTTAACATGCAGCCGAACCTTGATATTCGGTGCACATTTTCATTTAAATCATATTTAAAGATTGTAAATGTATATCAATATGTAATAACATTTCATTTATGACAAAATAACAAGTTAATGATAAATTAGAAAATACTACTCACTAGGATGCTCAACTCCTGGTGCTCATCTAGTAACCGATCGCGTCCGCTGATGTTTGATCCTGCTTGATCAACTTAGTTTCTTAATATTTACATAAAACTTGGCTCAAATCCAACTTTATGGTCCTTGGTTAATTAAAGGATTGACTTTGTCAATTATAGACAACTTTATCTAAACCTAACCCTCGCTGACCTGTCAAATAGACAAGGTCAACGTGATTAACAAAGTCAATTAAGCCTTTAATATTAACTCAAAATACTACAAATATGTATTATCAACATGTGTCAAACCTTTGGTACACAATAACTAGCCACTTTTATAATTTGGCGGTTCAATACATAAATATTATTTTCTATGTTACACATTTCCTTAATAAGTATTTCATAATGCAATACAATATTATATAACATTTTTTTCCTATTATTTAACATTATTTTTACCCTATATACATTTTTTCTATATTTATTAATCAATCCTCAAATCACATAAATATAAATTTAATATATTAATTGACCTCCAAAAATTCTAATTTCAGTGTCATTGAGTTCAGAGTTTCATTCTAGACATTTCAATACCCGTCAACCAAAATTCCAGTATTAATGGGTATACTCCCTATGTGTCAACTTTCAACTATCATATAATTTTTTAGGGTCCACAAGGGTACAAATAATATACATATTTGTATTCTATTCGAAAATCTGAACACAATGATATATATGATATATATATATATATATATTTATTGTATAGTTTTATTCATAGAAAAAATATATCCTAATTTTGGATCACACAATAAACTAATTCCTTGTATTAAAAATTACATTCGAAAAACTATAAATCACAAATTCTATGTAACACCCCAACCCCCTAGAGATAGGTTTAAGCTCAACCACAAGGCAAGTTGGGTCTTATGTTACATTTACCAGTACACAACTTGCATCTCAATTATTTTATTCTAACACTTATTGAAATACTCATAAATACACTTCTGTTGAGTTTAATTTTCAACAAGATAATACAAGTGAATAAAGAAAATTTTCAAACTCTTTATTTATTCAAAATAAAATAAAGAAATATATTATTGAATTCATATAATCAAAAGAAAGAGTACATAACTCTAAAATTTAAAACATAAATTCAGCAGAAGTCTTTATTCAAAATTTGGGCAATATGCCCTTATATAGAAACTTTTTAAAAATAGACTTTCGAATTCCTTAGCAAGCTTGATCATGCATTTAGAATTTTTGAAAAATAAAAGGAAGGGGTAAGTACATAGCCCAGTGGATCATTTATTAAACAACTAAGTTACTATTTAAAATCAATAGCATATCCAAATTCAAACACTTTCACGAATTAAGTGACTCACACAACCTTTTGGTTGTAATTTATGTTAAGATTGAAAGGGGTTCTACTCCCTTGATGTTCTTAATTTAAATATCCCTTTTTAGGATGGAAAGACATTTCTTTGTCACTTTCTATTGGATGCTACATACCAAATATCTCTTAGTTGTGCTTCGAAACCACACACTCCAAGCATGTGTTAAAAACACTCATAGCCCCCATACAGGTTACTATGACAAAAAGTGGTTCTTATCTTCGATTTCTCATATTTAAGATCACATAATCATAAACAAAAACTCAAAATGTAAATTTCAAAATTTTAAACAACCAAGAAAGCATAAAAACATTACATAACATGTTTGAAACATTGAATTAAATCTTAAACATAGATTATAAGTGTGGTATACTCTCATGAGTGATTAAAACATAAACACATGCTAAACTAAAATTAAAATATGATTAAACATATTGAAACTAAAATAAAACATCCTGAAAAGTATAATCCAAATAAGCATGAACATGCTATAAATTTGAAAGAGCAAAGTAGAAGTTTAAGAAATTCCCTCCACCTCAATCCGAGTTTCTTGTTGAATTCGGTAGAAGTTTCCTTATCTACCACTTTTAGAACTTCAAGAACTTTTAACTGCCAACAAAAACCACTTCAACAACTCTCTAAAATATTGAAAGCAGAATTTTTTACACAAGAGAGAAAATAGAAGTAAGAAGAGATGCCAAGAAGAGGGCTTAGAACAAACGAAGAGGGAAGTGTCAACTCTTTGCTTTGAGATGAGAAGAATGTGAGCATGAGATGGTTTATATAGAGTTTTATGAGCACTAGAGGATGATTTGGGCATACTCACACTAAGAAACCTTTCATTCCTCTATGGGGACATTTTGGAATGTATAGATTGAGTGTGAACACAATTTAGAATGTGGGCTGATTTGGTTTCCCATTCCTAGTGTGAACACAAGATACAAGCTTTATTTGATTTTCAATTTATGTGTGAACACAAAACGAATTTAGAATACTTAATATTCTTTGTTTGGAAGTTAATTTATGTGTGTTATTGTGAGCAAGACAATTTTCTAATATGTTTTGGTAATTGATTCCTTTTCTTATGCATGTCAAATCAACAAGATTTGAAAATCTTCTATTATGAATTAGAAACTTCTAATCTTGTTCCTAAGGTGTTTAGAAACATTTTTCAGCAACTTTTGTTCTTGGATTAGAAACTTCTAATCTTGCTCCATGGGTGTTTAGAAACATTTTTCAACAACTTCTATTCTTGAATTAGAAACTTCTAATTTAGATTATTTGGGATGTTTTTGGTGTGTAGAGCATGGTGTATATGATCACATCATGGTGCAAATAGAATCATTTATTCATGGTTTCTTAATACTAAGTGGGACGTCTCATAGGGGTGGCATACTTGATCATTTTCATGACACATGGGATCATTCTCTATGAACTTAAATAAAAGAAACGTCCCATGGAGTTTAGGGTAGGGTGAGGGTACACATGATCATGGTGTTCCAACCATGTGACTTACACATGCTTAGGGTGGCCATGATTTCATGGGTTCACAAAAATCAAATAAAAATTAATATATCCTTGTTTACAAGGAATTATGTATAACACCCCGCCTCCTGAGCCCCATCTTCTACGTTATCTAACGTTCTAACTTTCTTTGATCAATAATCTCGGGCCGCCCAAGAGACGGGCCCGTGCTACATTTTCTTCTTCTTGGACCCAAATCCATTAGGGTTCCTGTGTACATTAGTCTATGTACAAAATGACATCATGGTAAATAAGATTCTTTATTTATTCATTTGAAAATCCCGAGTACAATGATCTATTACAGCAAAAAATAAATTCAAAGCTGAAATACATGATTTAGCTTGGGTCGATGCACCCTACATTGAAATAGATAAAAACTTTCAAAAGATAAACCTCTTCGTAAACTGATTAATTCCCTGGGATGTGAAAAATAGGGGGGTGAGCTAAAAAGTCCAGTGAATCATTCCATCTATTTAATTCATTATTTCAACCTGATAATACAAGCATATCAAACACTTTCAGGGATTAATTCGGTTTAAACGATATATTATTTCAGTCGTAATTTAGACCGAACGGGGATAACCTCTATGCTCCAGATCTAGGGAGAGATCAGTTTTGAAACTCAACGCATTTCTAGTGGGATCTTTTCTGAAACCCGTTCCATTTTAGTGTCAGTCTTGATAGACAGTTCCAATTCTACATGGAACACAGAAGGTCCCCCGTACCGGTGTGTGGTTGAAATCTTATTTAATCTTATCTTTGTGTGCAAGAGCATAGTAAATAAATATTCAACAGTATTTAAATACTCCAACTGTATAACATTTACATTCACAAACATTGACTTCCGATTTCTGATGTAGAAGATCGTACAAGACACAACTACAAAGCATACTCTCTTGGTCATGAACAATATATTGGTGCATGATAAATAATAGCTCAAACAGTAAAACATTTAGATTGACTTCCGATTTCTGATGCAGAAGATCGTACAAGACGCAACTACAGAGCATACTCTCTTGGTCACGAGCAACATAATAATTGAATGGCATAAATGCAAAGAATAAAATCAAACTAATAAACAGGCAAGCATTATCTAAATCAAAATAATAAATTAAAAGAAGGGAAAGAAACTCACCTTGAGATCACTTCCTAAAATCTCTATAGCACTTCATTGACTACCTCGCGAACTATTTAGAATAGCTCAAGCAAGGAAGAACTAGGACTAAGTTTGCCAAGAAGGAGGCAAGGAGAGAACAAGAGGAATTTTCAACTCTTGTCTTTGGGATGAATGAAATGGGTAGAGTAGGGGGTTTATATAGAGCCCTCTTCCAAATAGTGTTTCTATCTTTCCAATGTGGGATTATCATTTCCTACATATGCATACCTTAACATCACACCAAATGAGATATTTCATTTATGAATGTATTTCCTTTACACATTTACTTCTCTATGTATATTACTATCATATTAAACAAAATATTATTTTCATGAGTGCATCTAATGAATACTTTATACACATACTTTTCTATATTGATATCATACTAAAAAATATTATTTTCTTATTCAAATAGTGAAGCGTATATTTACCCAACATTTCTATATGTCTGATATTAATTAATGCATATCCCTTTGTACTTCTATGCTAACTAGTTAATTGCATATCAATGACATATATATATATATATATATATGTACATAAATATATATTTATATGTGCTAATAAAATGTGTTTTAAACTCAAATTTCGGTTATTACGTCACTAAAATTTCAGGTATTACATTATGATTTATAACCTATAGTTCTGGATCACATGAACCTAATGCAAATTTTAAGGTATGCTTTGGCCCAAGATAATTTTTTCCTCAAAAGCTTTCTTTATTTAAGACCCACTAAGGTCACTACACAAATAAAAATCCAAATCTTGGCTAATTGTCCTAATTTTTTGATATCTTAGTCATTTTCTTAGTTCATATCATTTTGTTTCGTTTCAGGTCATTTTGATTTCCCGAAGTACTCTAAATGCCAATTCTTTCTAATTTGGACCCCCTGAAGGACGTTTGGCAAATAAAAACCCTAATCTTGACCAATTGTTCTAATTTTTGGATATGTTGTTCAATTAGTTGGTTCATATCACCTGACTTCATTTCAGCTTGTTTTGGGTCCCTAAGGATCACCAAATGAGACTTTTGTAAACCTGCCAAATTTAGCCCCGAAATGAGTCCAATTTCATTTTGCACCCAAATTTCATTGCATAGACATTGAATCTCATTTCATCAAGTATAGAGTTGTTAGGGTATTACATTATAATACAATTCTGAATTAAAAAGAGGTAAAAATGATTTAACCGAAATATCAGATTCCCAAAAGTACGCGGCTTCCCTTGACCTCTTTTCTTTCTTTTTCTTTTCTTTTCTTTTTTCTTCCTTTTTCTACTATTTTCTTTTTCTTTCTCTTCCTTTTTCTTCTTTTTTTTCCTCCTTTTCCTTGGGTTTTTCTCGGATGGAATGGTGAGAAAAACTTGAGGGATGAAATAAATTGAGTTTGAGCATCCCTTTTTATGGCCAAAAAATGTGCTGGGTACCGTTGCATTAATAACAAGACAAACATATTCATTATCCCCTTATCCCTCCAAGTCATTAGATAACTATCTAATTAATTAATATTTTTTTTACTTTATCCATCCATGACTCATCAAGATAATATCTTTATTTCATTTCTTTAATTGTGTTGATTTATCCATCCAACTCATTCATAAATATCCTTTTATTTATGTATTTCATTATTCCTTTGATTTTTCCACACACTTATCCTTATCATATACATAATAAACAAATTTAAATGAGATAATTTCATTTCATGCATCTCATCATTCATTATTATTATTATTATTATTTTAATTAATCCAACCAAGCACATTTATATATAATAATCATCATCATCATATATATACTTTTCCATTTAATTTAAATATATTCATACATAAGTATATATAAACATGTATATACTTGAATTGAATCATTTCATTCATCATTTTCATTTCCTTTTATTTATTTTTTTAATCCAACCCACGTTAATTAATTTCATTTCTGAAAATCACGTATCTTCATTTAATTCACACATTAAATTATGCAATACATGTAAAATCATGTATTTTCATTTGTAATACATTAATTAATATATGAAAATACATGTCGACCCCATCGACTCAATGTCCAAAAATAAAGATCGTTACTGTCTCCCCTCCTTAGAACAAATTTCGTCCTCAAAATTTATTATAATAATAAAAGATCAAGAAGCGACTCTTATAATATCAGGGAAATAACTTGCCATGTAGTCTTCTCGCTCCTAGTTGTCCTGCTTGGTACCATGAAACTGCCAACGTACACGTACCATCGGTATCTCCTTGTTACGCAGTTCCTTTATGGCCTGATCAATAATAACCACCAGAGCTTCATCATATGAACAATCCTCTCGCAACTCAACATATCTCCAATCAATTACATGCGAAGGATCGGGGTAGTACTTTCTCAACATCAACACATGAAATACATTACGTACTCCCACTAGCTGAGGCGACAATGCCAATCAATAAGCCACAAGACCTATCTTCTCAAGGATCTCAAAAGGTCCAATGTATTTCGGAGCGAGTTTTTCTAAAACACCAAAACGAGCCTACCCCTTCCGAGGAGAAATTCGAAGCAGTACATGATCACCAACGTCAAACTCAAGGATCTTTCTTCGGTTATCCGCATAACTCTTCTGTTGATCTTGAGCTGCTTTCATGTTCTAACGAATCTATTAGATTTTCTCATTCTGTTCCTATAAAAAAGTAGGGCCCAAAACTGCTATGTCACCAACCTCAGCCCAACAAGCTAGCGATCGGCAAGGACGACCATATAATGCCTCAAATGGTGTCATGTTGATACTCGCCTAGTAGCAATTATTGTATGCAAACTCACACAATGCCAAATGATCTTCCCAGCTACCACCAATATCAAGGACACATGCACGGAGCATATCCTCCAAAATCTGGATCACTCTCTTAGATTCACCATCAGTCTGTGGATCGAAGGCTATGCTCAGGTTTACTCTAGTACCTAATTGACTCTGCAAGCTCTATCAAAAATGGGACATAAACCGAACATCTCTATTAGATACAATAGACATTGGGACTCCAGGTAATCTCATGATCTCGCGGATATACAATCGACTCAGCCTCTCAACCGAATCCCTTGTATGAATAGGAAGGAAATGAGCAAACTTTGTTAGTTTGTCAATAATAACCTAAATAGTATCGTGTTTTTGTTGAGTCTAGGGTAATTCCATCACAAAATTCATAGTGATGTGCTCCCATTTCCACTCAAGAATAGCCAAGGGTTGTAGTAAGCCACTGGATCTCTGGTGTTCGGCCTTTGTCACAACCCATTCTGTCGAGCCCCCAGAACACAGTAACTGTGCTTTCAGTGGTGACTCACAAGTTATTATCCCCTCCCCTTGGGTTTTTCTTTCGCCTCCGTGGAGATTCGAACCAAGGAGCTGGGGCATAGGTACCTTGATTTCACAAGACCCACTACCATTAAGACTCAATGGTAGTGGGTCTCATGAAATCATGGTACTTATGCCCGAGCTCCTTGGTTCGAATCTCCACGGAGGCGAAAGAAAAATCCAAGGGGAGGGGACAGTAACTTGTGAGTCACCACTGAAAGCGCAGTTACTATGTTCTGAGGGCCCAATAGAATGGGCTATGATAGCTTTAATCTGCTAGCACGTGTTACATCTCTGCACAAAGACTGCAATATCTCGTTTCATCCCCAACCACCAATAAGTACGTCGAGCATCATGATACATCTTATTGGTGCCTGTACCTCGAGTGGTGCAACTCTGCCAGTACTTCCTGTCTCAGACGAGGGTCATCTGGTACCCACAATCGTCCCTTGTGCCTCAGTGCACCATCTCTGTCAATCAACCACTCCACACAAGAAGTGTCGTATGCCCACTCTCGATACATCACATAATTAATATTATGAGGTTGTACCTCTATGATCTCAACAAGCGGCACCGACGAAGCTTTCATCTGTGCACTGACTCTGGTCTCAATCGAAGTCTCATGGATACTCATCACTATCACATAATTAATCATCCTCTACTCCTGAGACATATGTCTAGCCACACAAGTTGTCTCGACCCGTAGTCTGTTCAACGCATCAGCCACTACATTGGCTTTCCGGGGATTGTACTCAATGGTAAAGTCATAATCTTTAAGAAGTTTCATCCATCTTTTATGCCTCATATTCAAATCTCTCTGAGAAAACAAGTACTTGAGGCTCTTATGATCATAATAAAGCATAAAACGCTCACCATATAGATAGTGTCGTCAAATCTTGAGTGCAAACACCACTATTGCCAGCTCTAAATCATGGACGGGGTAATTTGTCTCATGTTCCTTCAACTGTCGCGAGGCATAAGAAATCACTCGGTCTCCTTGCATCAATACACACCCAAGGCCTATCCCACATGCATATATATAGATCGACAATTCATGGCCGGGTTCAAGTAGCACAAGTACTGGCGCAGATGTCAAATAACGCTTCAGCTCAAGAAAGGCCTCCTCACACTTATCTATCCATACGAACGACATGTCCTTTTGGGTAAGTTTCGTCATAGGTGTAGCAGTCCTTGAGAAATTTTGCACAAATCTGCGATAATAACCTACCAAACCCAGAAAGCTATGGATCTTCGTCATTGTGGTAGGTCTCAGCCAACTAATAATAGTCTCAACCTTTGCCAGATCTATAGAAATACCATCAACTCCTACCACATACCCTAAAAATTGAACCTCTATCAACTAGAACTCGCACTTGCTATACTTAGCATACAGACGTTGATCTCGAAGAATTTGCAGTGCGATCCTCAAATGCTCGGCGTGTTCGTCTCCAATCTTCAATTAAATGAGAATGTCATCAACAAAGATAATGACAAAGGAGTCGAGATATGGATGAAACACTCTCTGCATCAGGTCTATGAACATCGCAGGGGCATTTGTCACGCCAAATGGCATGACTAGGAACTCATAGTGACCATAACGAGTTTGAAAGGCCATCTTTGGTACATTCTCTTCCTTGACCCTCAACTGATGGTACCCAGATCTTAGATCTATCTTTGAAAACATAGTGGCACCTTTGAGCTAGTCAAACAAATCATCAATGTGGGGAAGAAGGTTCTTTTTCTTTATTGCCACCTTATTCAACTGTCGATAATCGATACACAAATAGAGGCTCCCATCTTTCTTTTTCACAAATAGCATTGGAGCACCCCAAAGTGACACACTAGGGGTAATAAAACCTTTACTCATCAGTTCTTCTAGTTGGACTTTCAATTCCTACAATTCCTTAAGCGCCATTCAATAAGGAGGGATTAAAATGGGTTGTTATCCTAGAATAACCTCAATAATGAAATCGATTTCCCACTTAGAGGCAAGCCGGGTAAATCCTTAGAAAACACATCAAGAAAATCTTTAACAACAAGAATCTCATCAATATTCGCTCATGAAGGTCCCTCATCTATGGTGGTTAGATCAACTAGAGTATCAATCTCATACTAGGTCACCATTCTACCTCGAGTTCTAGATCTATTAGAAGCACTACCCTAAAAAATGATAATAGGTTGCCTTGGTATCTGAAATACAACCCTCTTGGCAAAACAATCGACGTGCGCATGGTATGTGGCTAGCTAGTCCATCCCTAGTATAACATCAAATTTTAGGAACTCTAACACCCGGAGGTCAACAATGGTCTCAAAGTTACCCAACCTCAACATGCAACCCTCACAAATCAGGTTAGGGTAAATGTGCTCCCTAGCTGTAGTACTCAACATGAGCCAGGTGGGTGACCCAAGAGGTCTAAGTTCCAATCAATCTACAACATGTCCAGAGATGAATGATAAGGTAGAGCCAGCATCAATCAACACATGTAAGGTAAAATCTAAAATAGAAATGGTACCTTTTACCAATGTCACGGTAGCCTCTGAATCAGGCTATGTGATGGCATATGCTCTCCCTTGAGTAACAGTAGTGGTGGGTACACTGAAAGCTAGAACAAGCATAGGGTAGTCATGTCATCTGTGGCCTGGCTGACCACATTGATAGCATATAATCTGACGTCTTTGCATAACCTAACATGTTTGGGTCGCCCCACAACCTCTATGTCTTGTATCTCTGCCTCTATCTCAACCTCTACCTCAGGCCCCATATTGAATCAGTGTTGTCCTACCGGCTCATATGTCTAAATTGGGGTGGCAACGATCGAGACTAAGGGAGGTGGCTAACTCTACTCCCTTTAGACTATCCTCCCAAGTACTTCCTCTTATTTGGTTATCTACCTACTCGAGGTCCACCATGGTAACTGCCCTGAGTCAATGATTGGGGCTGTAATTGTTGTTAAAGTTGTACTGTGGCACCTTGTACTATTTGAACCATTGGACGCTCATCTCTTTCATCAGTCTCGAACTGTAGTGCTTATCTCTGGATGGTTTCAATAGTAGCCTCAATAGATGTTGATGTCGCCTGTCTAATATTGGCCCTCAGCCCTCAACGGAAGAATCCTGCTCTTACTGATATGCCTCCAATCAAAAGAATTTGTGGTTATACTCCCTTAATAATATGTCCTCCTGTAGTAAGGTTAGAAACTCATCCTTCTTATGCTCCCTCACTGTCTCAGGAACATAAGCACTCAATAATAATTCCTAAAAATGGGCCCATGTAGTAATTTGACCCTCTATAGTCTAGGTGGCCTTCCACCAGATTGTGGCCTCATCTTCAAGCATATGTGTAGCAAAAATCACTTGGTTCTCCTCCGATAACTTCAACGTCTTAGTGTTCTTCTCAATGTTGCGAAACCAATTTTCTGTTACATCCAAACTCAAACTCTCATAGAATTCCTTGGGTCTCAAATCCAGAAACCTCTTAAGAAGGCGATAATGAGTAGCCTCATCTCCCTGTCTCATTGGGGCTACTTTTTGCGGTCTACAGCTCTCTTAGGTACAACTGGTACAAGGGGTGCTACTGGCTTAGCCCTATGTTTCTCAGCCTCAATCCTATCTAGTCTCTCTCAATAAGGATGTCTAGGCCTGATTAGCCTCAGTAGACGCCCTGATCACAGCCTAGAGCCTCTGGATGGGATCCTACTCGGACTGAATCGAATGTGGTGGTCGTGGCATAGGCTTCAAGATCCTACACAGTCTCCCACGTCGAGGAGGCGTCGTAGTCTGCATAAAACATTAAACTTCCATTATTTCCCAAATTAAGCAGACCATAATTTTTAGTGATTATAACAAAAGATAACTACACTTTAAGGCAACTATCTCCAAGTAATACTCTAATCCCCTAGGTTCAAATTCAAAATCTTAAAACTCACTAATTCTCAATGACAGTCAAATTTTCCCATGATACGGTTGCTCTCACTCGGTTCCTCTTCCTGTCAATTAGAAGTCAGAAAGTTTTTGTTCATAATTCCGCTATAAGTCATTCCTAGGGTTTTCCTAACTTTTGCAATTATTCTGAGGTCCCTTAGGTTAACACCAATTGTTATTCTTTAATTGGAAAACCTTGGGCTTTGATACCAACATTATAAGGACCTCTTTCTTATAAAGAAGGATGAATTGACCAGCATAGTATTCTAACAAACGTTCTCCCAAATAGACTCGCCAAAACAAAGTTAAGCCTCTTAAAACCACCGTACATCACTGTCAGAATAAGCATAATAAATGCGAAAGCAACTAGAACAAAAATTACAGTAGAATTTTTTTTGAAAAAAGTTAATTATACATACATACATATATATATATATATAGTGTCCTAAATGTAGCAATAGTAGAATGTCTAAGTCAAAATATCTACAACATTTTTCTCACTTCCTACACATTATACTAACTCTCAAAACGGGTAAACTACATGAGAAAACCTACCATAGTAAACGTGATGCGCTCTAGGCGACGACCACCTTCTTCCCCTTATCTACAGAAGAAGAACCTAAAATGTTAGAGTAGTGAGCTAATTTTGTCCATAGTGGTTCAGTGAGTAATGTAACCTAATCTATAACTTATAACAAGAATTCTAGAAAAACAATGTCATTTACGAATGCATAATAATAATAATGCGAATGAGTGCAATAGTTAATGAATGCTAAATCCACAATGCAATCATGTACCTTTCATTTTGAAAATAGTTTTAATGCCAAAAGCACATAAATCCACTCGAGCAGGTGAAACCTGATGGTTAGGCGTATACTCATATCATATCACAGGGAGCCAATTGATAGACTTGGCTCGACTATACCCCTAAGTACGACAACCACTCGTCTTCAATGCTCTAGGGGAGCCCAATTGATAGACTTAGCCCAACCATACCCCCTAGTACGACAGCCACTTGTCTTCAATGTTCTACCACATCCAGTACCCTAACCCACACCCGAACCTCGATATTCAATGCACATTTTCATTTAAATCACATTTAAAGATTTTAAATGCATTTCAATATATAAAAACATTTCCTTTATGATAGAATAACAAGTTAAGTGATAAATTAGAAAATACTACTCATAAGGATGCTCAGCTCCTGGTGCTCCTCTAGTAATCGGTCGCGTCCTGCTGATGTTTACTCCCGCTTGATCAACTTAATTTCTTAATATCTACATAAAACTTAGCTCAAATCTAACTTTATGGTCCTTAGTCAATCAAAGGATTGACTTATTCAATTGTAGTCAACTCTATCTAAACCTAACCTTCGTTGACCTCTCAAATAGACAAGGTCAACATGATTAACAAGGTCAATTAAGCTTTTGACAATGACTCAAAATACTACAAATATGTATTATCGACATTTGTCCCACCTTTGGTACACAATAATTAACCACTTTTATAATTTGGCAGTTCAATACATAAATATTATTTTCTATGTTATACATTTCCCTAATAAGTATTTCATAATGCTATACAATATTTTATAAAATTTTTTCCTTATTATTTAACATTATTTTTACCTTATATACATTTTCTCTATATTTATCAATTAATCCTCAAATCACATAAATGTGAATTTAATATATCAATTGACCTCCAAAAATCCTAATTTCAGTGTCATTAAGTTCAAAGTTTCATTCTAAACATTTCAATACCTGTCAACTAAAATTTCATTATTAATGGATGTACCAACTATTGTCGACTTTCAACTACCATATATATACTTTTCCATTTAATTTAAATATACCCCTCTCTATATATATTCATACATAACTATATATATACATATATATACTTAAATTAAATCATTTCATTCATGTTTTTCATTTCCATTTATTTATTTTTTTAATCCAACCTACATTAATTAATTTCATTTCTGAATATCACGTATATTCATTTAATTCACACATTAAATTATGCAATACCTATACTCATGTATTTTCATTCATGAAGATGAATCCTAAAATACAGGTCGTTACATTAAGGGACCAACCAGAAGTTGGTGGCGAATGATGAAGATGAATCCTAACACTAATGTTGAGACCATGAGCTGGGAAGAATTTAAGGAGGTCT
>JAJIYU010006918.1:0-20103 GCA_030144865.1 Tinospora cordifolia | reverse complement strand
CGCCCGAAATATATATGTATATATATATATATATATATATATATATATATATATATGGATTGCTTTCAGAAAAAATAAAAATAAAATGAAATAAATATTTGGTGGCACTCCGCCCAAAAAGAAAACCAAAATTAAAAAAATCATGAAAGAATTGATCTTGATCTTAATCAAGCAAAAATAATAATAATAATAATAATAATAATAATAATAATAATAATAATAATGATGATGATGATGATGATGATGATGATGATAAAATAAACTCTAAATACTTGATCTTGTTAATTTATATGCAAGAGAAAATTGGAAAGTTGCCTTTGGACTTGCCACCCAATGTTACCAATCTTCACTCTCCCAAACTTTATATATAGGGGCCTGTGCTCACAATCCTTTCATCTTAGGAAGAACTGATATATCATTCTTACTATCTCTCTCTCTCTCTCTCCCCCTCTGCCTCTCTCTTAGCATTATTTTTTCTCTTTGGAGTTATTCTAAACAACAATTGTGTTAGAAGTAACAGAGTACTGCAGAAATTCCGTAGCAGTTAGAGTTGAAGTAACGAAGTGCGACCAGATATTTTTCAACTGATTTGTTCAACAAAGGTGGAAGTGACTACTAGAACACCCTTTATTCTTATTCACTGTAGTAGCATGATTCATTGTTTTGTGTTTTCCCTAAAATCAAACTCTTTTAATTTTAGTTTCAATATTATACAATTTATTATCAGATTTTTTAGTTTTGATCCATGCATTACTCATGTTCATGTCACGTTAACAACATCTTTAGTATTTTATTTCATTGCATGATAAAAATTTTGGATGTTCCATGTATGATTCTTGTTTTAATTATGAACTAAATTTTTTTTAAATAGCTTATGTTCTGAAAATTATACATGAGTATGAGCTTTAACATAAGAAGATGGCATTAATAACCACGTACCATCATAGTGAACATGAGGTTGCTATGGATGTTTTTTTCTCATAGATAGCCATGAGGTTTTAAGACCTAAATGCTTGGTTGGTGGGTAAGCTCATTAAAGTCCAGAAGTCCAATAAAATTGGCTATGTGATGCCATATTTCACTCTAAGGAGGCATTTAGTTAAGAACATCAAGGGTTGAGAAACTCTTTTGGTCTAAATTACAACTTGAAACAATATGATGCTTGAAACGCCTAATGCATGCAAGTGATTGAATTATAAATGTGTTATTAGTTTGAATTTGAATAATGGTTATTTAAAAAAGGATCTACTGAGTTGTGTGCTCACTCCTTCCTCTCCTATTTTTCAGGAAATTAAATTATGAAGACCATGAAATTTGGATAGTTTCTATTTTAGCAAGTTTTTATTTTTTGAAAGTTTCCTTATAATACAAGGACATGTCACCCAATTTTGAATAAGTTTTTTGCTGAAATTTAATTTTTATTTTAGAGGTTATGAATTTCTTTTGATCAACAATGTAATAATTTACTTTTACATTAGAAAGTTATGTATTTTCCTTTTTATGAATAAATGAGTTGAATTTTTCTTTATCTTGAATTGCCTTGATTTTATTAAGTGAAAATTTGTATTCTTGAATTTACTCGAAGGCATGAGGTATTGAAAAATAGAAAGTCAAGTGTGTGTCACTTGTAAAGTAACATGGACCCAACTCGCCAAATGTTTAAGTCCACTGTCAAAGAATGGTGGTTATGTTGAATACTCAAAGAATGTGGGGGTTGGGGTGTTACATGCTCACATAGAGCTCAGTCAGTAACTCAGTTAGTTCATCAGCTAGTGGCTCAACTAAAGTCTAGAGTATGGACTATGAATTGTCAGTCTTATGGAGGAGTTGGGCAGCAGAGACATTGCATACTTAAGTTTAGGGAAAGACCTTAGGTATAGCTTGGGTGTTGCCAAGATGGCATAGGGGATCATAAATAAAAGCTTTTAGGGCATAAGTTAGAATCTGATAATGTGGGAAACGAAACACTTGATTGGTCAGGACACGAGATCAGGAGGATCCTATATTCTTGGTTTCTATGTAGAATGGGACACATAGGAATTCGAGGATATGGATGAATCCTAGACTCAGAAAATGACGGACGACATTTGGTTAGTAATTGGTGGCTTTGGACAAACTTGATTCCCTATGTTTGGTTCATATGGGATGGTCAAATATAGTGGGGTTTGAGAAGCCTTGGATATCGAGACACTTGCAAAATTGTTTGGTTGTAGTTAGATCTCTAAGTGGAAGTCTATGTTGATGTTCAAGAATGGTATGGAATGTGCAAACTTGGAGGCATGGGTGGAAGCTTGGAATCTTGCTATGCTAGCGTGCTTGCAATACCCTAAAAATTTGAACGAAATTTAATTAAATAAAATAAAATTAATCCTTGAGAATTTTACGAAATTTTAGAGATACAAGATTTTATATATTTTAACTTATAAGTGGCCAAAATAAGAAACGACTTTAATTGAGAAATTTGTAGAATCTTTGGATGTAAAATTATGTATATTCCAAGAATAAAATAAACTAAGTAAAATGAAAATAAAACCAAAGGGAAAAGATGGCCAAAAATAAAAAATAAGAAAAAAAAATAACCAAGGAAGTTGCTAAAATCTACACTTTTCAAAACCCTCATTCTCTTTACACAAGAAAAATAGAGAATTAGAAAGGTTTTTAAAATGAAATCAACTCAAAAGAATGTATTACCAACTTATAAAATAGTTGCTTGCTAATATATGTGCTTGGAAAACAAGTAAAATAGAGAATTATAAAGGTTTCTAAAATAAAATCAACCCAAAAGAATGCATTAGCAACTTCTAAAACCTTTACTTACTAATTCTTATGCATAGAAACAAATAAAATGAAAAGGGAAAGAGTTTTAGAAAGATTTCTACAATGAAGACATCCCAAACTTGCCAATTCATGCCCATTAGATATTTATATAAACCCACGCATGAACACCATTCTCTTTACCCCAGCAAGAAATGAACAAGGTCCTTCTTGCTCTCTCTACCTCCCCCTTGGCACCCCTTTTTTTCTTTAGCTGTTCTAAACAGTAGTTGGAGTAGTAGTAAAGAAGTGTTGCACAAATTTCTGTACTAGCAGTTGGGAAGATCTCAAGGGTATTCAATAGAAGCTTCAAGAGGAGAAAAGCTGTTTGAGGTGGAAGTGATTTCTAAACCTTTTGACTTATTATTTTGATTAAGATATGATGTGCATAGGTGTTTATTTTTAGTCAAGAGAGATGCCATGTTAATGCATGCCATGATTAAAGATGCATGCTTAGAATTTTATGATTAATGATGCATGATTCGTGTTGATATATGCCATGTTACCATGCTCATATATTTAATACTATTAAGTTCAATTTATTCACATGGATGTTATTTTTATATACTAAATCAAATATTAAACAAATATTTTAACCATGTACCAACATGATGGTTGATTTTCACCATGAGTTTTCTAATCAGGAATTTTGGATGTGAACTAAGGGTTCGAAGTTGACCCCATACCAAAAGTGATGGGTTGGAGTTTCAGTAGTTGATCTCTCCCTGAAGGTTTGAACACTATGGCGTATTTCCCTTCGATCCTTAATGTCAACTATATAACAAAATACTATTTGAATCACATAATCTCTTTAAGTGTTTGTTATGCATGTTATATTTGTTTTGAAATGATAAGTTAAATTTTTAGGATGATCCACTAGGTGCGTGAGCTCACCTTTCCTTTTAATCTTTCAGGAAATTGAGATTTAGAGGCTACTGAAATTCTCTTAGATTATTTTTCTTAGAATTTCTATTAAATTGTAGGGCATGTTGGCCCAGGTTATTTTTATTTAAATTTTGAAGTTATTTGAGATTTATTCTCCGGTAATAAACAAAATGCATTGTACCCTTGAAATTTTAAATTTATTAATGATATTGAATTTTTCTTTAAATCATGGTGTTGATATTATTATTCATGAAAAAGAAAATAGGTTAATGATTAATTATTTTATTTAGATGTTTCTAAATATTATTTTTTTGAATTATGGCATGAGTTTCTAAATATTTAGAATGTCCAAAGGATGTGAAAATAGAAAAGAAAAGTGATTAATGTAACACAAGGCTCGTTTCTCGAGCTGGCCAAAAATGGAAAGAAAACATAGTCGAATGACGTGGGCTGGGGCCACGGGAGGCAAGGTGTTACAGTGCTGTTTGTGATGATATATGAGATTGTTGCTTGCATGTTTTGCGCATGCAAAGATTTTCTTTTTTTGCATACATGTATATTTTCAATTCTAAAGCCCAAAACCTATACTTAGAAATGAACGGCCTCACTATGGACTTAGAAGCATAAACCAATTGGCCACTGAACAAATGAGAACTTAGAGACATGCATCTAGAGTCATGTTAGTATGACAGAAAGAAATGCTTTTAGTATATACATGGGATTTCATTAATCAATTTAAATAGACTGAATGGATCTTTACTCATAGATTAATGGCTAGATCTAAGATACATGCAGCTAGGACTGTCGCATCTGATGAAATTGAACCACAAGGGTAGAGGGCACAGGTTAACCAGACTAAGGCTCATGTTGGGGCTGTGTTGACTTCAGAGTTTTGGGACAAGATTACTAGACGGGTCACTAAGTAGATCATGAGAGTATTGTTGTTGCCACAGATGTAGGCATAGGTGGCACTAGAGCCATAGATACAGGCCCCACCCTAGGAGCAGATACCGGTATAGTAGCCAGTGCCCATGCTAAAGGTTCTAGTTCGTTAGAGGGCGTTGGAAGATATTGAGGACAAAGAGCAGAGGGCAATGTTGATTGAGTTATAGAAACTCCGCCCTTCCCAATTTGATGGTACATTCGACAGTATGGCTGCAGATCACTAGTATCAAGAGTGACATGAGCACATGGATGTGCTAGGGGCTATAAGACCCTGCAGAGTTGTGCTGGCCACACATCAGTTTAAGGGGCCAAACAAGGGTTGGTGGTGGATGTTGAGGGTAGATCCAAACACCGATGTGCGACATATGAACTAGGAAGAATTCAGAAAGGTGTTTTATGAGAAATTCTTTCTAGAAGTTACAAAAGTACAGATGGAGTCTGAATTCATTAGGTTGACGCAAAGAGACATGACTGAATTTGAATATGAGGTCAAGTTCATTAAATTGGCCAAGTTTGCACTTGAATTGATCAAGGACGAGAAAATGAAGGTTCGTAGGTCTGCAGAGGGCCTGAAGATTGAAATTTACTAAGTAGTTAATCCAATGGGGCTGAAAACTTATAGAAAAGAAGTGGAGAGAACACTATAGATGGAGTGAGAGGTCAACTTTGAACAAAAGTTGAGAAACAAGGGAAAGAGGCCAAGCAACAGCAAAGAGTTCCAAGGGAACCAAAAAAACAGAATACGAATTAGCTTCAGATGCAGTAGACCTAAGAAAAGGAACATGTTAAAATTGTGGGAAGAAGGGACATTTTGCCAATGACTGTCAAAACCAAAGACCACAGAGACAGATCCAAGGGTAGAATAATGGTCAGGGCAAGAACAAAGGTGGACATGGACAGTAGTAGCACCAATAGAGGAAACCCTAGCAATAGTAGTAGTAGCAGTAGGGCATACAAAATTAGGCTCGAGTGTTTGCTATTGAGGACGGAAAAGTAAAACCAGCTCCAACTGTCAAAGGTACATTTCTACTATTTAATGTTGCTATTAAGATCTTGTTTGATTTGAGTGCCACTAAGTCATTTGTGTTAGAAGAACTCATTAGGAGATTACAACTAGAGGCATCCACAACACCAGAACCATTGTATGTATCCACTCCCATAGGAACTACAGTGACTGCTTGGAAAACTTGTACATGTGAGTTGAGATTTGGAGAGAACTGATAACTGCCAACCTTAGAGCATTACCTTTCCACGGGTATGATGTGATACTGGACATGGATTGGTTAACCCAATACTAGGCTTAGATTGATTGCTCAAGACGGAGACTCATGTTGACTCTACTATCTGGTGAACTAGTGAAGGTCAAGGGGGATATGTAGAGATTACCTCGAAGCCCTATGACCGCTATGCTACATTGCATAAGGCAGAGTGAGTGAGGACTTCACACAAGTTCTAGATGATGACATTAGGGAGCCAAAAGATACTTTAGAGGTACCTATAGTGTGGGAGTATCCAGATGTGTTTCTTGATGATTTACTTGGATTACCACCACACATAAAAGTAGAGTTCAAGATTGAATTGTATCCATGTACAAATCCTATAGCCATTCCTCCCTATCGAATGGCGCCAGTGGAGTTTATCGAACTCAAAACACAGCTGGATGAACTCTGTAAAAAATGATTCATTAGACTTAGTGAATCGCCATAGGGAGCTCCTGTACTATTTGTGAAGAAAAAAGACGGCTCAATGAGGTTATGTGTTGACTACAGTAAGTTCAACCAAGTAACCATACAGAATAATTATCCTTTACCTCGGATAGATGACCTGTTCGATCAGTTGAGGGAAGCCACTCATTTCTCCAAGATTGATTTAAGGTCAGGCTATCTCTAGTTGAGAATTAGGGAGGCAGACATCTATAAGGCAATATTCAAAACTTGATATGGGCATTTCGAGTTCACAATGATGTCGTTTGATTTGACAAACGCACCGGTTGCATTCATGGACTTAATGAACAGAGTCTTTCGATAGTATCTAGCTTAGTTCGTAGTATTATTCATAGATGATATCCTAATCTACTCTAGATCAGAAGTTGAACACATAGAACACTTGAAGATTGTGCTAGGCACATTGAGGAGAAATGAGTTATATGCCAAGTTCAGCAAGTGTGAGTTTTGGAGGAAAATGGTCAAGTTTCTTGGCCATATCGTATTAGCCAAAAGGATATTAGTTGATCTAGATAAAGTGGAATCAGTAGCTAACTAGAAGCAACCAAGAATAGTGATGAAAATCAAAAGCTTCTTAGGTTTGGTAGGATGTTATCAAAGATTTATCCAAGACTTCTCCAAGTTAGCTGGACCTATGACTAAGCTGACCAGAAAAGGAGAGAAGTTCATTTGGGATGAGAAGTGTGAGAGATTATTCTAAGAATTGAAGAAGAGGTTAACTTCAGCTCCCATATTGGTCACTCCTATCCATGGGGTGAGATATGTTTAATACACAAATGCTTCACAAAATGGATTGGCTGTTGTTATAATACCCTAAAATTTGTACTAAATGAAACAAAATGATAAATGAAGACCAATTCATTTCTAGAATCCATTAGCAAGCCCAACTTTGCTCAAAACATATCATGGGAGTGAAATTTAAGAAAAGGGAACAAAATGAAATGAAGTGAACACCTCTAAATGAAATGAAGTAAACACCTCAAATGGCTTAGGCATTCAAAATTTATTTCATTTGCATCAAGGGAGTCTAAATTAGGAAAGAAAATGGAGAAAAACTTAGAAAATTCGGAAAGAAAATGAAGAAAAACTTAGCCAATTGAAAATTTTGAATTTTTATTAAATTCATGTGAACCTAAAAGTGTGTGATAAAGGCCTAAAATCCTAGCCGAATAAAAGATATGAATTTATTTTACATTCATGTGGACCCAAAAATATATGAGCACCCCTAAGCATATGCAAGTCACTTGCATGATAATGTTAGCATGACATGTGATCATATACACCATGCTCTACACACAAAAAACGTCTGAAATAATCACAATTAGAAGTCCCAAAAATCTAATCATGTGTGCCACCATGTGTGATAATGTATGCCACCTTGCCATAATCACAAAAACGTCCCATGATCACAAACCCTAACCCTAGCTGTCATCTCTTGTGCTCACCCTAATAGAATGGAAAGTTTTAATGAGGAAACATGGAAAAATCATGAAGATTCCATGAGCTAAGGGGCTGGCTATGCGCACACCAAAAGGAAAGTCTAATAATAGAAGGTGCATAAAATAAACCATATCAAAGTGATCCTACGAACTAAATCATGCTCACAAGAAAGAATAGGAAATGTTTCTAATAGGCTAGACGTGCAATAGAGGAAACACAAGAAAAAAAAAGATTCTTGATCCAAAATTGATGCCCAAAGTAAAGAAGATAACATGCCTTGCTCACATGACTTCTAAAAATAGTAGTTGCTTGTCTTAATTAGGAAAGTTGCCTTGTTGATGAGATTCTACCCTATTTTTGACATCCAAAGAAGATAGGAAACATTCATTGCTTGCCATTAGTCAATATCATGTCCACCCCAAAGAAGGAAACATCAAAACTGTCCAAAACATGTGCACACAATATCCAAACAATGAAACCAACTAGGAAATTTCTATGAGCACAAAATCTGATCACATTTGGACGTCCAAATTGAATTGGCAAGTGTTTTAAATCCTTTTTGTGCTCTTATATAATTAGAAAATCTAATATCTTGTGTGCATACATGAAATGGAAACCATATCTTGCACACTTGCCAAATTTTGCTCACCATAGGGCATTGGAAAGATATACTTGCCCAAACCATGCAAACGACCCCCTCTTGTGTATGGAAAGAATTCTCTTTGTGAGCCTCCCAAACTATCCACCTTGTGCAAATGAAACTCTATATAAAACCCCCCTAGTGTTCGTATTCTTCTCATCCCAAAGCAAGAGTTGACACTTCCCTCTTGACTTGTTCTAGCCTTTTTTGCAACTCCTTCTCACTTCTCTTGTGTTCTGGATGTTCCAAAGTGAGAAGTTTATTTTATTCATTGTTTTTGAGTGTGCTAAACTTTTGGGATAAGGGAACCTCTTCTGGATTGTAATACCCTAAAAACTTCGTACCAAATAAAATGAAATTCAAGGTTTGTTGAGTGAAATTTGGGTGCAAAATGAAACCGAGCTTGTTCAGGGCTAAATTTGGCAAGTTCTAAAGCTCTTATTTAGTGACCGTTGAGAATCCAAAATCACCTGAAATGAAGCAAAGTGACTTGAACCAGCTTATTGAATAACATATCCAAAAATTAGCTCAATTAGTCAAGATTAGGACTCTCATTTTGCCAAAACACCTTCAAGGGTTTAAATTAGGAAAATAAAATAAAATTTAGGGTACTTCAAGGATTCAAAATGATCTGAAATTCCATGGGATGGCATAAACTAACAAGACACATGGCATATCTAAAAAAAGAGACAATTGGGCAAGATTCTGGTAAAGTGCCTTCAGTGGGCTCCAAATAAGGAAGGTTTCTAAGGAAAAACTCCTTGGGCCAAACTATACCTTAAAATTTGTGTCTTGATCATGTGGTTCCAAAACTATAGATTATACACCTAAATTCCTTGTGAATAAGAAAATATTTAAATTTTAAAATCCATGTGAACCCATGAAAGCATGGCCGCCCAAAGCATGTGCAAGTCACATAGGTGGAACACCATGATCCTGTGCACCCCACCCTACCCAATCACCTTGGAACGTCTTCCCTGATTTGAACACATCTTATGCACTACATTGATGATTTAATACACCCACAAGAGGCATCACCTATAAAAATCCATAAAAGGATGATCCCATGTACACCATGTAGTGATCACGTGCACCTCGTTGCCAATTATATGTGTGAGTTTACACCTGTGACAATCCTTATTAGAAGATTCTAGAACAAGAAAGATACTCTCTGATCTCATCCTAGCCATCGCCATTAAATGAGAAAAATTAAGATGGAAAGTGTATATGTAGTGGTCTCATGTACACATGGTGCCAAGATTGAGGGATTCTCTCCAAGAATGCCCAAATTTGATTCTAGCTTAAAAGGGAGAGTTTCCTTGTGAAGATTTGAGAATCAGAGCGTGATATGGTGTCTCTCATGCTTTTATAGCATGCTCACCACTAGCTGGACTTCCCAAAGAGAATATAGAAACCTTGCCTTGTTGGACAATTGTGATGAACAAGCAAGAAAATAAAAAAGGAAAGCAATAAGTGAAGATTTACTCTCTCAAGAGGACGTCCAAGACCAATTTAAGAGGCTTCTAGAATGATCTGGTTCTCTAAAATTTAATTAGAAATATCCTAAGGAATATTCTTTTGAACATTGAGAAAATTGGCAAGTTTGGTGATCCTTGTACATACTTGCCTTTTCTCTATCTAAGTGTTTGGAAACTTGCCCAAACAATGCGAGTTGCCCTAGCTGCCCAAAAGGCTACCCATGGACATCCCTTAGTGTGTTTGAAAACTATAAATATCCCTTGTAGTGCTCATAAATCATTCATTCCAAAAGAGCAAGAGAAAACGTCCCTAGTGCTCTCTCTTCTTCTCCTTTTTCTTCTTCTTCTTCTTCTTGCCATTTCTTTGTATGCTTTAGAGGAGAGTTCTAGTTCTAGTCTTTTCTGTGATATTTGGAGTGATCTTTCTAGAGTTTGAAGAGTCAAAGCTTAAGGGAACCTCTGCTGAAATTTCAGAGAAAAACATCTTGAAGTGGAAGTTGCCCTCTTAAACCTTTTTCTTATTTAAGCTATTAGCATGTCCTTTTCGATTGATTTGTTTTTTCTGAAAATTTTAAATGTTTAGTTTCAGTTTTCTATTACCATTTATGCAATGTTTCAGATCTGATAAATGTTTAGGATCATGCCTATTTTTATGTTTATTCAGGGTAGTATCATGTTTAGGGACGAGTTCCAAGTTTTGGTGCATGATTTTGAATGATGAATGAGTTATTTCATGTATTCTTAAATTCTGAAATTTATTTTCCAGTTTGTTGTATGATCTGAAATGTTATTATATTTTTCTTGAACATGAGATTTAAAATGAGAAAAATAGTGATACAAACTAGGTACTGTCATAGTTGTTTGAGTAACACTATGGGTGTTCTCTTCTTATGATTAGTTCATGAGGTTTATAATACCTAAGTGATTGGTTGGTGGGTTAGAATCCCTAAGTCTAAAGTCCAATGAAATAGATTAAGAAATTTCATATTTTACTCTAAGGAGTTACTTAGTTGAGAACAGCAAGGGTTAGAAAACTCTTTTGGTCTAAATTACAACTTACACAATCTAAATGTTTGAAACGCCCTAATTCTTGAAAGTGGTTGAAATATGTATGTGTTAATGAATTGAATATGAGGATAGTTGTTTAAGATCCATTGAGCTTTGTGCTCACCCTTCCTTTAATATTTTTCAGGAATTTGAACTTGTAAAGAAGAATGTGAGACGCCTCCCTTTTAGTGTCCTTTTATCTTGAAATTTTCTATGTAGGGTATGTTTGCCGACTTATGTCTTTAATTTCGTTGTAAACATTTTTATGTACTCTTTTTTATGATTAAATAAAGAGTATGAATTTCCTTTTATCTCTTATAAAGTAGCCTTGTACGTTTTTTTTTTAAGGCATGGGATATTGGG
The DNA here is from genome assembly GCA_030144865.1 of Tinospora cordifolia. NCBI lineage: Eukaryota > Viridiplantae > Streptophyta > Magnoliopsida > Ranunculales > Menispermaceae > Tinospora > Tinospora cordifolia. The sequence goes on along the minus strand of JAJIYU010006918.1, from coordinate 8,767 downwards.
ATTAGAAAGTCAAGTGTGTGTCACTTGTAAAGTAACACTAGCTCGGTTCGCCAATTGATTAAGTCCATTGTCTAAATGGGTAAGTCCATTAACTAAATGGTTAAGTCCAATTAAGAACACGGGGGTCAGGGTGTCACACGAATTTTCTACAAACTAGCAACTAAGGTGGATGAAATTTCTTGAACTTCTATTTTACTAGTTTGGATTAATGGCATGTTCATTCTTGTTCAAATATAAGTTCATCATCCATATTTAATTTCATTCCATTATTCATGATTTAATTTTTCGATTCATGTATATGCCATGTTCATGCATCCATGAAACCATGACATGATAGATTATGCATGTTTGGGCCTAATTGATATATGATGCATGTTTATGATGTTTTTATGCTTGAATGTCACATGTAAGCATGCTGAATTTTTTTTTCTTTTATTTATGATCCATGTGTATAAGATTAAATAAAAGATTTTGAGATTAAGAACCACGTATTGTCATAATAGTCGGAAGGGATGCTATGAGTGTTATTTACATGTACCATGGGTATATGGTTTGCCATACTGTGTGTGTAGGGCATAGCATAAAGTACTTGGAATGTGGGCAAGAGTCCCCAATTCCAATGGAATGTGACAAGATGAATTTTCCTTCCACTCAAAGAGGAGGTACTTTGGATAAGAACATCAAGGGATTGGACCCCTTTTCTTCAAGGAGAGGAACAAAATGGACGAGCTCAAATCACGTAACAACAACAACCCCAATAGAATAATAATTAGGGGTAGAACCAAAAACAAGGTCATAGACAAAACGAGGTCAGAGTTTTTGTTGTTGCGGATGCCTAGGATGAACAAATCCCTACGATAGAAGGGATATTTCTATTGTTTAATGTCGCTGTAAATTTCTTGTTTGATTCGTGTGCTACCACATCCGTTGTTGCTGAACAACTAGCAGATAGGTTACAACTAATAACAAACACCTTGCGTATCACACTAAATGTATCCACACCCATAGGGACCACAGTTACTCAAAAAGATTGTGTAGTGTGGCCTTAGATTTGGAGATAAGCTAATTTTAGCCAACCTCTATGTACTCCCATTTTTTGGGTACAATGTAATATTGGGGATGGACTAGTTAACCGAATATCGAGCACAGATAAATTGTCCCAAGAGAAGGGTAATTATAAAATTACCATTGAGAGATACCGTTACGATCAATGGCAACGTTTGAAGATTACATAGAAGCCCGATGATAGCAATGTTGAACTTCATTAGGTAGGAGAAAAATTTCAATGAACTATTAAAAGAGGACACTAATGAACAGAAGGAGATCCATGACCTAGAGCTAGTTCGAGATTATGACGATGTATTTCCTAACGACTTGCCAGGACTATCACCAGTTAGAGAAGTGGAGTTCAAGATTGAAGTTCACCCTACAACTGATCCCATAACCATCCCTCCCTATAGAATGGTACCAGTAGTACTGATTGAGTTAAAGACTCAACTGGATAAGCTCCAAAAAAAAGGGATTCATCAGGCCAAGTGAATCACCATGAGATAGTGTCGTTTGTGAAGAAAAAAGGCAAATCCATGAAGTTGTGTGTCGACCATTGAAAATTGTACCAGGCGATAGTAAAGAATAAGTATCCCTTGCCAAGGATAGTTATTCTTGAAAAAGATTGATCTTAGGTTAGGATATCATTAGTTGAGGATCCGAGAATCAGACATATACAAGACAACCTTTAGAACTCGGTATGGATACTTCGAGTTCATGAAGATGCCATTTGGTTTTACCAATGCACCAACAACATTCATAGATCTAATAAACTGAGTATTCAGATAATACTTCAACCAATTCGTAGTGGTGTTTGTAGATAACGTCCTAATTTACTAAATATTGGAGACACTTAGAAGAAACCAACTATATGCCAAGTTTAGTAAGTGAGAATTTTGGATGATCTGTCAAGTTCCTTGGCTATGTAGTATCAGCAGAAGGCATCTCGATAGATCCTAATAAGGTGGAAGTTGTCATAGACTAGAAGCAACCTAAGACTATGATAGAAATCAAAAGTTTCTTAGGCTTAGCTAGATATTACAAGAGATTCATCCAAGATTTATCAAAGTTAGTCAAACCTATGACCAAACTAACCCAGAAAGGAGTCAATTAAATTGGGATGAGAAATGTGAGCAATCCACTCCAAGAATTGAAGAGAAGATTGACTTCGGCCCCATCTTAGTTACTCCTACATTTGGTGTTAGATTGTTTTGTATACTGATGCTTTACAGAATGGATTGGATGCATCCAGGTGGTGACAAGATGTATCAGAACCTCCAAAAGATGTACTGGTGGCGAGAAATGAAAAGAGATATAGTTAATTATGTCTCCAAGTGCTTCACTTGTCAATAAGTGAAGGCAAAACATAAAAAGCCCACTGGATTGTTACAACTACTCCCAATACTAGAATGAAAGTGGGATAAATTGTCATGAACTTTGTTACTGGGTTACCCAGGAATAAAAAAGGAAAAGATACTGTGTGAGTGATTGTGGACCGTCTCACTAAGGTGACGTATTTCTTGCCCATTAGATCCATGAATCAGATTAGTAAGTTGGAAGAATTATATGTAAAAAAAGATAACGAGACTCTATGGTGTACCTAAGACCATAGTGTCAGATAGAAACTCTTGATTCACATTTTACAGAAGGAGTTGGGCATCATACTTACCATGAGCACGACTTTTCATCCACAGACAGATGGGCAATTTGAGAGGGTCATCCATATACTAGAAGATATGTTGAAGTCTTGCGTCATTGATTTTAAGGGCAATTGGAGTAAATATCTACATTTTGGCAAAATTCGCCTATAACAACATTTATCAGGCAAGCATAAAGATATCCCCTTATGAAGCTCTTTATGGAAAACCCTGCAAATCACCAACCTATTGGGCCGATTTTTTAGGACACGTGCATACAAGGCTGGATCTAGTGGAAGAGATGAATAATCAAGTCAAAGAGATACAGAAGAGATTGGACACAACACAAAGTAGACAAAAGAGTTATGTAGATGAGAGGAGAAGACCTCTAGAGTTTTAGATGGGTAATAAAGTATTTCTAAGGATTAGCCCTCAAAATGGAATCAAGCAGTTTGGGCATGAAAAGTTATCACCCAGATTCATCAATCCATTCAAGATACTTATAAGGATTGGCGAATGCACCTACGAGTTCGACCTGCCAAATAGAAGGTCCTCAATTCACAATGTGTACCATGTGTCAATACTGAGAAGATGTGAGTTGAATCCCACTCACATTATTCATTGGCAGGGAATCGACGTCCAAGATGATGCCACGTACAAAGAAACGATAGTCAAAATCTGAAATTGCAAAATAAAAAGCTCGAGAGTAAAGGACATCCCCTTAGTCAAGGTTATTTGGAGGTATCATTGAGTGGAAGAGGCAATCTGGGAGCTAGAGAATGAGATGAAAACTAATTACCTAGACCCCTTCACCAGAAGTGCATGACTAGACGACACTTGAAAGAAGAAGTTCAAATTTTGAAGATGAAATTTCTTTTCGTGCATCAAATTGGTTGGCAACCAAAATGAAAAACAAAACAGTGCATAAGGATTTCCCACTAGTTACCATAGTAAAAGTATCCACTATCACAACAGTGTTTCAAATGTCCAGAAAACTTCACAAAGACACAAGTGTTATGGTCACCGCGGTAATGTGCTTAAAATAGGCACAAAAGAATTTTTGGAAAGTTTCTAAATGACTGTGAGAAGCTTCTAACCCGAAGGCAACTTCTAAAACAATTACTTATTGATCTTTATGTGCGGGAAACAAGTAAAATAGAGAATTAGAAAGGTTTCCACAATGAAAACAACCCAAAACATAGCAAACCCTGTCAATTGAACTCTATATAAACCCAAGCTTGAGCACCATTCTCATCACTCAAGCAAGTACGAGTCATTCTCTTCTTGTTTTCTTGGCTCTCTTCTAAACACCCTTTCATTCCCTAATTATTCTAAACAACAGTTGGAGTAGTAGGAAGGAAGAAAACCAGAGTTCTACACAAAACCTATAGCAGGGCGAATGTTTTGAGTAACTGGAGGATTCCTCCAATCAACAAAGTTATAATGGTCCTATCTTAGGCCCAAATACTTATTTCTCGGTCTAGAAGTCGAACTACGAGGATGCCAAGGTCATAAGATGTAATATCCCACATTGTCTGTGTATTAGAGAGGTCTTGTGCTAATAAGTGTGAGAAGTTGTGTTCATGTCATACCCTGAAATTTTGTAATAAGTGAAATAAAATGATAAATGAAGTCCAATTCATTTCTAGAATCAATTGACAAGTTTAAAATTTGCTCAAAAACTTCTCAGGGGAGTAAAATTTAAGAAAAGGGAATGACATGAAATGAAATGAAGTAATCACCTCGAATGGCCTAGGCACCCAAAATTCATTTCATTTGCCCAATTAAGAGTCCATTTACTTAGTGCGCATCAAGGGAATCTAAATTAGAAAAGAAAATGGGAAAAACTTAGCCAATTAAAAGTTATGAATTTTTATTAAATTCATATGAACCCAAAAGTGTGTGGTAAGGGCCTAAAATCCTAGCCAAATGAGAGATACGAATTTATTTTAAATTCACGTGGACCCAAAAATGTATGAGCAACCCCAAGCATGTGCAAGTCACATGAGTGTTGATGCCATAATCATGTACACCATATCTTATATAAACAAGTAAATTGTTCATGCTTGTTTAGAGACCCTAAAAGAATGATCTCATGCACACACAACTAATGATCATGTACACCCAAGCTATATGCTCACAAAAACGTCCCAAAACCCTAGCCTTTTTTGGGCAAGCCCACATTGGAAACTAAGGATGATCATGTCTACCACTAAGAGTGATATTGTACACCAAATCCAAGAATAGAAGTTGCTGAAACTAGATTGTTGCACACTTAGAAATGATGCCCAAAGAGGAAGTTCCAATAAGGCAACTTGCCCAAACTCTTAGCCATGTTCCCCAAGCTGGATTTTCATGCAAAGTACCCTATCTAAACCAACCTTGACATCCAAGCAAATAAGAAGGACAAGAGGAAAGTTGCTGATTTGTGTGAGAATGAAATGTTTCCTTGCTCATACTCTTGACACCTAGACAAGAAACTTGCCCAAATTAAAAGGTTGCATCATATTCCGTGTGACACCAAAATTAGCACCTAGAAACTGTCCAAAATGAAGATAGTGGAGATTTGTTGAATTAAAGAGATATGGAAAGATTTATTTCACATAGACTTGACTAACAAAAAAAGACAAAAGAATCAGAAAATAAATATTTCCATGAGCTCACAATGGTGCCAAAAAGAGAACATAAAAAGAAGAAAGTTTATACGATCCAATATATGCTCAATCTTGATGCCACAAGGGAATCAATCACACTTAGAAAAGTTTCCTTACACGTAAAATGACCTGAATTACTTGCTGATTCATGCACCCAAACCTTGGAAACAAACCAAACTATGGAGTCTACGGTGCACAACCACCTTGACACCAAAAAAGAAAAGCTTCCATTTGGTGTATGTGTGATGCCCTAATTGATACGATCACAAATCTAATTTGATATGGGACGTTTAAATGAGATTAGAATACAATCTAAACCCTAATTTGTGCTCACAAATGATTAGGAAATCAAATAGGGATCATATCTTGTGAATAGGAAAACCTAATTCCAAAACTTGCCAAACCATGCTCAGCTTGGAATATTGGAAAGATGCACATGTCAAACCGTCCCTTGTGAGTATGGGAAGAATCTCTTGTATGGGTGTTGTCCAAACCATCCGCCTTGCCCTTGAAACTCTATATAAACCCCCCTAGTGTCCTCATTCTCCTCATCCCAAAGCAAGAGTTGATATATCCCTCTTGACTTACTCTAGCCCTCTTCTTGGCAACCCCTTCTCACTTCTCTCGTGTTCTTATGTGTTTCAAAGTGAGAAGCTTAGTTTATTCAACATTTTGAGTTTGCTTGGAATGCTAGACGTTTGGGAGAAGCGAACCTTTGCCAGATTTTCTACACACTAACAACAAAGGTGGATGAAATTTCTTGAACTCCTACTTTATTAGTTTGGATTAATAGCATGTTCATGCATATTTTAATATCAGTTTATCATTCATACTTTCAGATTTTAGTTTCATTATTCATGATTTAAAATTCAGTTTTAGAATGTATGCATGTTTAAGCATTCATGAGATCATGCCATGCCTAGTTTCATGCTTAGGTTTACTTTAAAAAGTATAATACATGCTATGTGATATTTCCATGCTTTTAAATGTTTATATGCTGAATTTTATTTCTTTTATGTGTTTAAATATAAGAACTTGAAATTTAATAACCACGTACTGTCATAGTGATCCAAAGGGATACTATGAGTGTTCTTTACATATACTTAATGTATTTGGGTCTCATTACTTTGTGTAGATGAGTGTAGCCCAAAATACTTGGATTATGAACATGAGATCCTAATCTCAATGGAATGTGACAAGATAAATTTGTTCTTTCACTCAAAAGTAGGGTATTTTGATAAGAACATTAAGGGATTGGACCCCCTTTTAGTCTGAATTACAACAGTAACAACAAATTGTTTGAATCGCTTAATAGATGCAAGTGTTTGAAATTAGATGTGGTGCTCACCCTTGGGATATGTGCTATGTGCTCACCCTTCTTTTATCATTCTTTCAAGGAATAAACACATGATGAAGCATGAATGAAATTTAGAATGCTTAGTTTTTAAAAAGTTTCTATTTTATTTACAATGTAAGGGCATATTACCTAAGTTTTTAATTATTTTTGCTGTAATAGTTTCTTTTGATTTACATTGGAGTTATGTACTCTTTTTTCTAGCGTTTTCAGTTCAAGTTGTGTACTTGTTTCTATTTTATTAAATCAATAAAGATTTGAAAAGTTTTCTTTTACCTCTTATGCAAATTGTCTTAGTATATGTTACTTAAATGAATAAGGATTGAGATAATTGCGAAAGATAAACAAGTTGTGTACTTGGAATTGTAACCTAACCTTGGCCCACCTTGTGATTGGCTAATCAATTAATGTCTTGGGAGTCGAGGTGTTACAAATGGTGGTATCAGAGCCTAGGCTTTATATGCCTTGGGCTAGATATAGAAAGTCAAGCCTCAACATGTGTTATTGGGCTAGAATTAGAGAGTTAGTCTAATACCCACGGTGGTATTGGACTTAGGAAACTAGAATGTCCTACCTTCTATTTTGAAACTAAAAAATGTTTTCAAAAAAGAAATATATGTTTTGAAATATTTTCTTTTGGATACAAAGACTGTTAAGTTGAGCTGATAGTAGGTAAGTCTTGTCCCGAGTAAAGCTAAACATTGAAAAGGAGGTGGTTTTTCCTGCCTTAAAAAACGCAGTTGCTAAGAATATTTCAGTCTCACCGCCCGCTCTACAAGTTGTCCCACCAGCTTGTACGAGTGGTCTGAGTTGAAAAACACCCTTACTTTTATAAATAAAAATTAGATGGTGGTAAAAAAAATTAGGGCAAGAACTGACTAGAAGTCAAAAAAGATGCCACAGGTGGTGTCTCAAGTAGTGAGAGGTTATAAGTCAACGAGATTGAAACGCTGGGTTTAGGGGAGTAACCCTAGGTAGAAACATTGGTGGAACAGTGGATCAAAAGCATAAAACTTTAAGACATAGGTTAGAAACTAAAAATGTGCAAGAACATAATACTTGTTTGGTCAAGACACGAGATCAGGAAGATTCTGTATCTTCAGTTTCTATGTGGTATGAGATGCATAACAATTCGGGGTTATGGAGGGCACTTGGACTTAGAGAATGACGAACCATGTTTGGTGAATGATTGGTAATTTTGGAAGAACTTGTTTCTCTATGCTTGGCTGGTATGGGACGGTTAGGTACAGTGGACTTGAGAAACCTCAATTATCATGACATTTGCAAAATTGTTTGGGCGTGGCAATTTTCTGAGTAAAAGTCTAAGTGAAAGGGGTAGAGTAGTATGGTATACTTGAACCTAGAAGCTTAGATGGAAGCCTGAAATTTTGCTATGCTAGTGTGAAATTGCTTAACTATATGAGTGTTTGAAAAGCATGCTTGATTGGTTTACATGTATGTCATATGAAACCAAACCCTGTACCCAAGAACAAAAAGAACCTAGAAGAATAAACTTTTACACCACTGAGTGTAACACCCCAACCCCCACATTCCTTGAGTTTTGGACAACCACCATTATTCGACAGTGGACTTAACCAATTGGCGGGTTGGGTCCTGTTACTTTACAAGTGACACACACTTGACTTTCTATTTTTCAATACCTCATGCCTTAGAATAAGTTCAACGGTATAAATTCACATTTAATAAAATCAAGGCAATTAAAGGTAAAGAAAAATTTAACTTCTTTATTAATAAAAGAAAGTACATAACCTTGCTAGTACATCGTTGATCAATAATCTCAAAATAGAAATACTAACTTTCAGCGGAAGTCTTAATCAAAATTGGGCAATAAGCCCTTACATAAAAAGGAAAATAGAAACTTGCTAAATAAAATATTCAATTTTCATGCCTTCCTAATTTAATTCCCTAAAAAATAAGAGAGGAAGGGGTGAGCACATAGCTCCGTGGATCTTTATCAAACAACCATTTTTCAAACTCAAAACAATAACACATCCATAATTCAAACACTTGCATACATTAGGCGTTTCAAGCATCCATTTGTTTAAAGTTGAGAT
>JAJIYU010006917.1:0-19938 GCA_030144865.1 Tinospora cordifolia | reverse complement strand
AAAGAAGAGATTAGGAGAATTGAGAGTACAAATAAAGTTAGGTCCCAACATGTCAACAATTTTGTACTACCAAATATATAGTGTGTCCACACTTGATATCTCTTTAAAATAGATATTAAACATTTTGTCTATACGCGATTAGTTAAAAAAATAGTTTGTCTATTTAGTTTAATTAAGATGCTTATAAGCTAAAAAAGTTTAAAATTTTCTATTTGGTATACTTTATTACTTTTTAATACTTTAATATATTTTCAAACGTACATCACTAATAGATTTAGCTTCCTACAATTTATACAAAAATAGTTATGTGCAAAGTTTAAGTAACAATTAGTCTCGAAATGCATAAAAGTTGACTTAATGACACATCATACAAAAGTAAATTATAGGTGATGGAAATTAATATACGTGATGTTTTTGAGATCAATGAATCTAATAATATTTCTATTCTAACCCTACTTTTTTCCTTGTCATTATGTTATTTATTTTTAACTATTGAAAAAAAAAAATTTATGTTGATACCTATCTTGATTTGAAGGTTATATTTTACACACTTAACAAGTGGAATGAGATAAATATTGGACAAGTGAGTCAAAACATTTATTGTTAGGCAGCTACCAAAGTCACCCATCATGGATTAGTTTGTTCATCTATTTACTTTGTTAACACATAACCCACTCAAAATAGGTGCTCATAAAGAGTTAATGTAAAAAGTTTAACTTCAGTCCAACTTAATTTTTTAAAAAGGTTGTTATCAGACCTGCCCACCATTTTCACTCTTCTCGCTTAAATTTTTTAAAAATAAAATAATAAAATGACCAAACTACTAATGCATAAAGTCCCATTAACTCTTCACATCCACTATTCTCAAGCAAAAATCATTCCTAAACCCTATGTCTTCTATCCTCCCGCCGCATCTTCTATCCTTCCTATTATCAATCTCAATATTCAAGTAATTTCTTCTTATTATAATCAAACATTAAACACATTGTAACCATTTTTTTAATAGTTTGAAGGACTTCAAAACATTTTGCTATCTAATTTGGAGAAAAGAAAACACAGTAAAGAACACGAAGGATGTATGACAAAAGATTATCTTAAAAGCGAAGAAATCCTACAATGAGGTTTTTTCATAGTATTTTTATAGCTTAGTAGCCATGTACAATATTGTAAATAGACCAAAAATGAAGGGTAATATTGTTTTGGATTGAATGTTGTCAAAAAATTTGTCCCAAAATGTCCACTCAAACTTGAAATAGACATATTTCAACTAGGGCTAAATGTAACACTCTGTATTTTAATCAAACACATAAATTATGTCAAATAAAAGTAAATACGTATAAATACACGTATTGTACAGATTAAACGTGTACGTACGTGTTAATTATGCAATTGTATTACAAATACACGTTACGTGTATAAATTATTCAAATTAAATTATTTAGTTAAAATAATTGGTTGGAAAAAAAAGAAGAAAATAAAATGAAATAATAAAAAAAATGAAATAAGAAAAATAAAGAATTTAAATGAGAGCAATTTATATATCAAGTGGGTTAATATTATACAATTCATTTGGCTATATATAGCCAAATGAATTGTATAATATTAACCCACTTGATATATAAATTGCTCTCATTTAAATTCTTTATTTTTCTTATCTATATATATATATAGATATGCATGTAATATAATGTGATATATGCATGCATGGTGTGTAATTGGGTCATGTGGCTAATAGTGTTGAGGAGCAAAACAAATGAGAATTTGGTGACTTTAATTAGCTGATGTTGTTGTACGTGGTTGGTCGAGAGAATGAGATAGTTGGTAGATTTATATAACGAGAGTTTGTTGATTTTATAAAATGTATATGTAATAACGAACCACAAACATGAGAATATATATTATTTATGGGTTACATGGAGGAATTAAATTGTGTTGCAATAACGAGCCACAAACATGAGAATATATATTATTTATGGGTTACATGAGAATAGATATGCATGTAACATAGTGATATATGCATGCATGGTGTGTAATTGGGTCATGTGGCTAATAGTGTTGAGGAGCAAAACAAATGAGAATTTGGTGACTTTAATTAGCTGATGTTGCTATACGTGGTTGGTCGAGAAAATGAGATAGTTGGTAGATTTATATAATGAGAGTTTGTTGATTTTATAAAATGTATATGCAATAACGAGCCACAAACATGAGAATATATATTATTTATGGGTTACATGGAGGAATTAAATTGTGTTGCTTGGTTGCTTGGAGGAATTAAATATAAGTATTGATAGAGAAATGAAATTGACAGCATATACATGGGTTAAAAGAGGGCGGCGATGAATCTAGGTAACTTATGTGGGCAACATATAAAGCACGTGAATTGGGCGGTGAGTAGCTTAGTTAGATTCTTCATTTGGTCTTCTTCATTTCGGCAACAACAGAGAAGATTTTGTTTTCTTCGTCATTTTAGCAACGCATAGGCAATGGAAACAAACAGAAAACCTGATTTTTTATTAAATTCGACACGTAGGTAAGCCTTTTCTTTAAATTCCAGTTAGAAAAATGCTAATTAAGCTACGTACTACAATCCTATCGGTGTAATTTTTAGTAAAATTGGTATTTTTTAGCCGTATCCAAAAATTGGATATTTTCCTACAATGAGTAAAACTCAATAAAAAATATACCAAAATACTCTTGGTGATAAGTAGATCCCAGATATGTTGATAGATTTTGCTCGTTTATCTTGTAGGTGTCAAAATAAATATCCAAAGTTTTATAACCTCTTGATAGGCTTTTGATAGTGTTAAACCTCAATGAAAGCTTGATTTGAAGCTATAGAAATGTAGAGAACGAAAATACGTATCTATCGACACCAAAATTATGAATTTTGGATATCAATTGAAATTTTGATAAACGATTGAGCAATGAGATTTTTAAGAAAAATTATAAAAAATTACAGAAAATATGATTTAAAACCTTATTTAAGTTATTTTCTGCCGTCAAAATATTTTATATGAGCAAAAAATTAGTTTTATGATTATTGAGATAATTCGAGTCGATGCGCATCAATACGTGAGGTCTGATGTGCGTGTATAATTAAAAATGAGAAATAAATACGTTAGAAATTGATTATAGAAATGAATTTGAATTTGAATTTGATTGGTGTTTTTGAAATTATTTTTGATAGAATAATTTTGCTGAATTGAGTATAGAGGTTGAAGTGGATACTGAAAATTGATTGACAATAATTTTGGTGAGTAATATTTATTTTTGGGTATTTCAGAGAATATTGCTTTATGTCTAAAACTTCTAATTTTTCTTAAACATGAATGGATGCACCTGATATAATATGAAATGATGGATTATATATTATTGAATTTTACAATAAAGGTTGGAAAAACTGGTTATTTACCAGAGAGTGAGTTACGTGCCAACGAGATTTAGTGTTGATATTCTGTGATTATTTCTTTATCTTTGTTATTTATACGACATTGTAGATAAAAAAAATGGTTTGAATGTAAGCATGTTATTGATATGAGCATATGTTGCATTTGATTTGGCTTTCATGAAATTTTATTTACATGACAACGTGTTTTGGATTTGTAAGAGCAGATCTAAAATATGATATCGTTTTAATGGACTGAGCCATGATGAATAATACTTCTTTATGTAATAATCTTATGAGACTAAGCCATGAGAAGTATCAGCCTTTTCTTATGTGATAATCCTCGAAATGAGTTGGAAATGGAAAAAATCAGAGTTGCAATCTACTTTTGTTGAGGCCAAACAAGAAGTGAGACTGATTCTAGATCTGGAAGGATAAGGAGATGCATAATTATTTTAAATGGAAGGACAAGGAGGTGCATGATTGTTTTAAATTAGCACGAGCACTATGTTAAATGCATTTATGTAATGTGTAAATGAGTATGCTGAATTTGAATGTTTTATTTGATTTGAGAATTTGCATGTTTATTTAAATGCATCTAAATGCCTTAAATAAAGATTATTTACTGGACATATTGTAGTTTACTTAATTTTTAACATTTCAGGAACCGATAGAAAAGGAAAAAGGCCAGCGCCAGAATAGTAGACAGCTCTTCCAATTTTACTATGTGCGTAGGCTTATCTGTTTTATGAGTTGTACTTTTGTATAATTATAATTATCATTGTATATGTAATATCAGCTAGAGAGACATCAGTTTTACTTTCATTAAGATGAGAGTGGAAAATAGTTTTGATTTGTGAATGATGTATGAAATATACAGTGTATATTTGTGGATCATAATGTTGTTTATCAGGTGAAAATTCTATTTGGGATAAGTCCAAATTTTAGGAGAGACTCTGTCGATTTTTTTTAAGGAGATTGTGGAATAATGAGGTTAGAAAGGCTGACATAGTATTGTATACGTAAGTGTAGCGTATATGATATTATGTGCCGGTGGTAATGTCACCTTTACAAGGTGGGTTGTGACACTAAAAGCGAGTTGGGTCGAGCGGGTAATGACAACCAAAACCACCCGACCAACCTAGTGATATGGGGTGTCCAACCTGACTGACCCGAGGTGGGATTCGATCGGGTGGGTTGGGCTACTCAAATTAAAAAAAAACCTAAACCACTTTTTTCCTCTGAGAAGACTATAATGGTGTTGTTGCGGCTGCTATGAGATAGAGAAGAGGGTTTGAAACTGAGAAAAATGCAAAAGAAACCAAGAAAACTGCAAAAAGATTAAGTGCAGAGAAGGGGCTCACAAAAGAAGATGACTGATGCGAGGCGGTGGGGTAGTGGTGTAGTAGCACTAGAGCTAGTAGATCTCGGCAGCGAAGGAGAAGAGAAGTTCGACGAATGGTAATGGCTTGGATCCTTCTTCTTCTACAATCTAGAGAAAATGATTCCTTCTCTGTGTCGCCAAATGACAATGACGACAAAGAAAGAAAAGAAACAAGAAAAAGAAGAAAGGAAAAAGAAAAAGAAGAGAAAGAACGAAGAAAAAAGGGGCTGCCTGCTACCAGAGGAAGACGAAAAAATGGGCACAATTTTCTTCTTCTGCGATTTAGAGAAGATTGAAAATAGAAAAACAAACTTTTTTTTTATCAATGGACATATTGGATTAGGTTCGATCCAACCTTTTGAGGTTGGCCCTGAACTGACCCAAATTTAAGGAATACCTGACCCAATCCAACCCGAAATGGTCGGGTTTGGTCGGATCGAATAGGGTTGATCACCAGGGTTACATCCCTAATTTCAACTATTCATTAGACAACATATTTTATCCATACATGAATTTTTTGTCCAAGGATTGAGTGAATAGATTCATTCTATCCATCTAATATGTGGACAAAAACATGCATTATGTCTATCTAGGAGTTGGGTGGAAAATACAAATGGTTTTTTTTTTTGTTTATTTTTTACTAACAACCATTTAATTAATATTTGTAGCATGACCCTAAGTGTTGCCATGAAAATGAGGTATATAACAAAAAAAGAATTGTCTGGACAAGGAGAATCATACAACGAAGATGATTTTGTTTTTAGAACCAGGTCATAGTTATGAGATAATTCAAGATTATATAATGAAATTCTCAAAAAGGACAAATATTAAAAAGTAGGGATGAATTAATTAAATGAACAAGAGAAATTGGTCAAAGACATGGTTTTGTAATTATAATTAAAAGTCGAATGTGAAAATGTTTTGAAAGGGACAAAGAGTGAGGTTTGCATGTGAGAGATCTGAAGAACTTAAGACAAAGCCAGATAAATAGCCTAAGAGAATAAGAAGACCAATGAAACAAGTATGAAGAAATGTGTTTGTTTATGTATACCGTGAGGCTTGAAGCGAGATAATATTGATGATTAGAGCGTAACTTATGACCATCCAACTACTACACATATAAAAGGCTACTCCTTTATGGGAAGGTTATTCCTTTATGGGAAGGTTTAATAAAGAAAAGATAAATATACTTGGTTCAAATGAGTGAAACTAACGTAAGCCCCAAGATATATTGAATGTCTTAAAGCAAAGATACCCTGAAAAAACATATATCAAATCTATAAATGCAGCTGGTGCGTTAGTTAAACCAACTGACATCACTGTGAACTCGAAATGCCCATATCGAGTCTTAAAGGTTGTCTTATGTATATCTGACTCTCAGATTCTCAGCTAATGATATCTTGGCATAAGATTAATTTTAGATAAATGAGTGGCTCCCTTCAATTGATCAAACAAGTCATCTATCATTGGCAAGAGATACTTATTCTTTATTGTCACTTGATTTAATTTCCCATAATCGACACACAACCTCATGATGTCTTTTTTTTCACGAATAATATTAAAAGCTCCTAATGGTGATTCACTAGATCGAATGAATCTATTTTCACGAAGTTCATTCAGCTATGTCTTGAGTTCAATCAACTCCACTGGCGCCATTTTATAAGGAGGAATGGCTATAGGATTTGTGTTCGAATGTAGTTCAAGATTGAACTCTACCTATCTATGTGGTGATAGTTCAAGTAAATCATCTGGGAATAGATTTGTATATTCTCGTACTATGAGTATCTCTGTAATCTTCGTATGTTCTCTAGATTCAATGTCTTCTTCTAGCAATTGTTTGAAGTCATTACTCTGTTTGAAGTCATAGGACTCTAGGGTAATCTTTGCATACCCTATTTATTTTCATTAACTCTCCGGCTGGTACAGTCGATGTGACTCTCCATCTTGGGCAATTAATTTGAGGCTGGTGTTGAGTTAACAAGTCCATGCCCAATATCACATCATACCCTTGGAAAGGGAATACCCTAAAGTCGGTAGTTATTAGTTTGTCTCCAAATCTTAACTCACATGTGCATGTTTTTTCGGGTAACTACTATGATTCCTATCAGAGTGGACGCATATAATGGTTTTGGTGATGTAACAATCATTAATTGTAATGTTTTAGCTAAGTTTTTTGACATAAATGACTTAATAGCACTCGAATCAACACAATATTTTCACCAACATTAAATAATCGAAATGGACCTTCGAAAACCAGTACTGGGTATCCCGTCCATCCTTTATAGCAAACATTTAAGCTGATTCTGTCTGCCCTATTGTTGTTGTTGTGGTTGGGGTTGCTGCTGTTGCGGTTGCGGGTGAATGCAACTACCTTGATTTCCATCTTGACTATTGTTCTGTCTCTGGTTTTGCTTTTGTGGCCCTTGGTTCTAACAGTCCTTCGCAAGGTGTCCTTTCTGACCACAATTGTAGTAAGCTCCTTCTCTTCGAGCCAATTACTTGTCTACTCGGTTATTGTTCTATTTACTCTGTAGTTGATTCTTATTTTGTTTCTTCTGGATCCCTTAGAACTTTCTGCCGTTATTCGGCCTCTTGTTCTTATTCCTTAACTTCTACTCAAAGTTGAGTTCTTGCTCTAATATTAATGTCTTTTCTATGATGTCTTTGTACGTCTTTAGGCCCAGTGGCATTATTACTTTTCGGATCTCGATCTTGAGACCCTGTGCAAATTGGTTGGCCTTCATTTTCTCCTCCTTGATTAGTTCAGGTGAAAATTTGACCAATTCAGTAAATTTGATCTCGTATTTGGTTACCGTCAATTCCCTTTGGGTTAACTTGACGAAATCGGGTTACATGCTCATCAACATTCTCTGGGAAGAATTTTTCGTAAAATATCTCCTTAGAATGTTTTTCAGTTCATTTGTCAGACATTGGAGTTCGAATTTGCTTTCAGTATCATCCACCAACTCCTAACTGATCCTTTAAATTGATGGGTGGACAACTCTACAGGAACCTGTTGTCCCTAATACGTCCAGATGTTCATCTATCTCCTAGTGCCAATGGTTTGTCGTCATGCAGTCGGACGTGTCATCAAATTGGGATGGGTGATTTTTTTTTTAGTTCTATTAGCATTGCCCTCTATTCTTTGTCTTCTACTTCATCTTGTGCCACCTGACGAGCTAGAACCTTAGGCATGGGTGCCAGTAGCTGTACTAGAATCTGCTCCTGGTGTGGGGCCTATACTTGTGGCTCTAGTGTCGCTTGTGGCTGTATCTGTGGCAATGGCAATGCCCTCATAATATGCTCTATGACCCTTGTGGTAATCTCTGTCCATAACTTAGGAGTCAATATAGCCCCCACTTGAGCCTCAGTCTGATTAGTTTGTGACTCCTGCCTTGTGATATAGTCTCATTAGATGCAACAACTCTTGTGGCATATCTCTTTGATTTGACCATTATTTACAAGTCAAAAGCCATTTTAGTATCCAATAAGGTATCATAATAAAAAAGTTTCAAGGAGAATATTGATCTGGGGTACACAACCCGCCTTTCCTTATCCTCAGGACACAAAATATTTTTCCAGACTTGAGAAAATAGTCATCCATTCCTTAGTCGTTTGTCGTGTCTATTTTCTCAAGTTTTTTATTTCATTTGTGCTATCACGACGGTAGATTCATATCTCTAGGTTCTCGATTTGTTCAGTGACCTATCAATTCATGCTTCTAAGTTTTGTTTGAAGATTTTTAAGGTTCTCTAATTTTGTTGGGTATAGGTTTTTGGGTTTACATGTCGTGAATTAAAACAAGTAAAGCATGCATTCAATCAATCATTCAATCATTCAGTCATACAAGTTCATGCTAGCATAGTGAAATTTCGAGCTTTCATCTATACCTCCGAGTTTGTGCGTCTCATACCACCCTTGCCCATCAACACAAGCTTCCACTTATAGATTTCACTACACACAACCAATTTCGTAAATATCTCAACACCTAAGGCTTCCCAAGCCCCACTATATTCGATCGTCCTTTACCAGCCAAGTATAGGGAAATGAGTTCTTCCAAAGGCACTGATCATTCACCACCCATGGCCCATCAATCTCTGATTCTAGGATTCCTTCATACCTCCGAATTCCTAAATATCCCATACCACACAAAAACCAGAGATATATATCATTTCGATCTCGTGTCTTGATCAATCAAGTATTATGTTTTCACACATATTCAGTTTCTACCTATGTAATAGAAGTTTTATTTATGATCCACTATGCTGCCCTTAACAACACCCAAGTCTTTACCTAAGGTCTCTTTTATAGACTTAGGGTCTCAATTTCAGGTTGAAAGGTTCATCTATTGGACCAACTCACATCTAGTTTTGGTACCACCTCTGGTACTACCTTTATACTCTAGTACATTCTTTGTCCTTAAACATCACATCCTAGTTTTCTAGTAGAAAAGAAGTGTGTTCTTCTACTTTGATTACTTGTATGAGCTGGTAGGACAACCTCCAATCGGGCAGCAAGGCCGAAGTCTGCTTAACAACTGGCCTTCTAGAATAGGATAACCCATCTTTTTTTTCAATGTTTAGCTTTACTCGAGACAAAGCTTACCCACTATCTGTTCAACTCGTAATCTTTGTATCCAAACAAAACATTTGAAAACATATATCTCTTTTGAAAACATTCTTTTCAAAATGATTTCAATTTCAAAATAGGAGGTAGGACATTTTAAATTGATTCAAAGTAAAAGTCTTACTTGGCGAGCTACTGCTTAAGCTCCAAACTCCTTATGTGAGTTAATGTAACACCCCAACTCTCAAACGGACCTCCCGTCACGTGCTATGGGTTTAGCGCGAAGATGCGCCCCCGTTAGGCGGACATGTCTCACGTGCGGGTCGTCACCCGTTGAGATCAGAATGCTACTTAAAATTTTTCGGTCAAAATCTCTTTCTTCAAATTCAAGTTTATGATAAATAGTTTTTAAATAAATATCTAAAAACACATTTCGCATAACATGAAAGATCAAAGGGATTTCCCACTATATTCACTAGATTTTTTTACAGTAAGCTAAATAGAGATTAAAATAAAAAATAAATCTCGCAGCGGAATAAATATTTAAAAATCCAAAGCACATCGACCTCTAAGTATAATCACATCTACACTACTCAAACTGACTAGTGCTGATTACTGTACTCCGTTTCTACGAGTACCTGAAAATATATAAAATAAGGCGAGCTCGAAAGCCCAGTGGATCATCCCTACACATCACACACATTATACAGTGTAATACCTGAAATTTTAATGACGTAATAATTGTAATACCTGAAATTTTAGTGACATAATAACCGAAATTTTAGTTTAAAACATATATACGTAAACATTTATATATAAATACATAAATATATTGTCATGGGTATGCAATCAATCAGTAAGCATAAATGAATATACATTGATTAGTAATAGACATATAGAATTATTGAGTAAATATATATTTCCCTATTTGAATAAGAAAATAGTATTTTTATTATGATATTAATATAGAAAAGTATGTAGATAATGTACTAATTAGATGCACTCATGAAAATAATATTTCGTTTAGTATGATAATAATATACATAGAGAAGTAATGTGTAAGGAAATGCTTTCATGAATGAAATATCTCATATGTTGAGATGTTAATGTGGGCATGTGTGGGAAGGAATAATCTCATATTGGAAAGATAGAGACACTATTTGGAAGAGGGTCTAAACCTCCCTACTCCACCCATTTTATTTATCCCAAAGACAAGAATTGAAAATTTTTTTTGCTCTCTCTCTCTTTGCCTCCTTCTTGACAACCTTAGTTCTAATTCTTCTTTGCTTGAGCTATTCTAAATAGTTCGCGAAGTAGTAGCCACGAAGTGCTACAAATAATTTAAGAAGTGATCTCGAGGTGAGTTTCTTTTCTTTCTTTTAATTTATTATTTTGACTTAGATGATGCTTGCTTGTTTGGTTAGCTTGATCTTTTATGTTTTTATTCTTGTTCTTTGCATTTATGTCATTCAATCATCATGTTGCATGACCAAGAGAGACTCTGTAGTTGCGTCTTGTACGATCTTCTACATTAGAAATCGAAAGTCGTTTTCCTGTTTGAAAGAGTATGCTCTGTAGTTGCGTCTTGCACGATCTTTTACATCAGAAATCAAAAATCTGGGCTTCTGTTGATTTATCATGTTATACTGTGGTGTGTTCAATTTTTGTTGAGATATTTATCTACTATGCTCTTGTACACAAAAGTCAGATTAAATGAGATTTCAACCACGTACCGATATGGGAGACTTTCTGTGTTCCATGTAGAATTGGAACTGGCTGTCAATACTGACACCAACATGGAAACCGGTTTTAAGAATGATCCCACTGGAAATGGGTTTGAGTTTTAGAATTGATCTCTCTCCCTAGATCTGGAGCACTGAGGGTATTCCTGTTCGGTCTAAATTACGACTGAATTAATATATTGGTTGAATTGAATTAATCTCTGAAAGTGTTTGATCTACTTGCATTGTCTGGTTGGAATAATGGATTAAATAGATGGAATGATTCACTGGGCTGTATAGCTCACCCCCTTATTTTTCACAACAGGAAATTAATCAGCTTGCGAGGAGAATTACCCATTGAAAGTTTTTATTTAATTCAATGTAGGGCACGTTGGCCCAAGTGAAATAATGTATTTTTAGCTTTGAATTTATTTTTCGCTGTAATGAATTATTATACTCGAAATTGTCGAATGAATAAATGAAGAATTTTATTTATCATGATGTCATTTTGTACATAGACTAATGTACACAGGAACCCTATTGTATTTGGGGTCTAAGAAGAAGAAAATGTAGCACGAGCCCGTCTCCCGGGCATTCCAAGATTTTTTATCAAAGAAAATTGAACCGTCAGATGACGTGGAAGATGGGACTTGGGAGGCGAGGTGTTACATACAGATCAAAATTTAAAATATTACAAACGCTTTCAAACATTAGACGTTTCAAATATTCATTTGGTTTTGGTTGAAGTCTGTGACCGAAAAAGTGGTGAGATGACTCTCGGTATTCCCCATGATCTCATCTAATCATAAAAGGTCTCAAGTACCATCTAAAATCAGTCATGTCTCAGTATCACAGTCTAAGAGAAAGTACTTATTGTAGTCTCGTTCTACTTCCCAAAGACTTCTAACTGTCGTAGGCAGCTCAAGGTTGGGAATACCCATCTTGATCTACTTCAGGCTTGTTGATTGCACCGATACGTTTATTCTTCATAATCCTTCGTTTAACTTTATTTTCACAAACAAGTTCAGTCATACCTAAGCATTTCACAATTCAATAAAGAAGTAATCAAAATATGTATGCAATTCAATAGCAGTTTGAATAAATAACAAAAGTTATAAAATGCAATTTACATAGTAGTCAAATGAATAATTAATGTTATGTAATGTATTTCTTCTATTTATGCATTTCATGAAATAATTATGCGTGAAATGAAATAGTTTATCATTCATCACACCATCATCCAAGCACACTAAATAATTTCAATTCATTTTATAATAAAATTCTAATAACCTAGAACAAATACTTTAAAATTCTTCTATTTATGTTATAATAAAAATCAAACAAATACTTTAAATTTTAATCTCATATAATACGTATGAGCAAGGAAATCACACCCACCAAATTTCGCAGATCTTCAGGGCTATCTTGCTTTTCTTCGAGTTATTCGATACTTTAAAATTATAAATTTTGAAATTCAACAATCAATAAAAATTTTCTAAGTTCTTAATTCGCATTCAATTTCATTCAAAAATATTCTTAATCTTAAATAATTTTTGAAAATAATTACATAGTCTAAATATCAATTTCAACTGATTTAGGTTATTCCAAAATTTTAAAATTTTATATAATCAAAATAAAATAATTTCTTTGAGTCTTCGAAGTTCTCAATCTAAAATTAAAAACTCCAATAATTTATTCTCAAGTTTCTGCAATTCATTCACTTCCAACTAATTTATTTAGATCCGATCGAATAATTTAAAAACACTAAGACTTGAATTTGGATTCCAAAAATAATTCACCCATGTTTAATAAATCTCATTTCACTTAAAATAAGATTTTTATATCTAAAATTTGAATTAAGCTCCAAATTACTAATTTATCACATAAAAATTCTAAGCCACTCTTTTAAATAAATTATTCATTTCATAAAAAATTATTCATCTTTGAGATAATAAATCTAAATTATAGATTTCTTAAATTTTAAGTTTTAAAATAAAATAATTTCATCTCAAGGCTCTTTCTTAAATGATTTAATTAATTTTTATTTGAATAAACAATTCTAATATTTACTATTTACATCAAATTTCTAAATAAAAAAAATTAATTTTTAGTCTTTGAATTTCTTCATCTCCGGAACTTCCATATTTCTTCAACATCTATTCACATCCAAAAATTCACAAACACAAATAATAATTCAAATTTTCTAAAATTCATTTTGCGCATTTATAATCCAAGAGATAATGAATTTCACCTATCTAAATTTTAAAATAAAAAATTAAAGCATTATACCTTTTAGCTTCAGGTTCGAAACCCGACATTGTTCATGGTCGTCTTCGCACAAATGACGTCCAGTGAATAAACCCCTTGTTGCTGTTCGTTCTTCACACAAATCGCAGCAACGCACCAGCAGTGTTGCTGGTTCTCGTTCTTCATCGCGCGCACAGAATGCAGGTGCATTCTTCTTCTTCGCGCACCAAAAATCCAGCAACTCATCTTCTTTCTTTTCCTTTTCACGCACCAGCTGCCACACCTTCCTCACGGACACAAAATCAGCACAGCCAATAGCTGATTTTTTCAACAACACGTATCGTTCATCTTTTTCCTTTCTTCTTTGACACGTTTTGCTGGTTTTTGTTCTTCACGGACTCATGCTCAAACACGTCCAGTAAAAACCATATTTTTGTTCTTCATTTTGACAATGATTCACAACCTCGTCTTCACGATTTTCCTCTGTTTTTGGTGTATGATTCACAGCCAATAGCAGCACGTGTCATTTTTCTTCTTCGTTGAACACGGCAGCAGCAGCAACACACACTCCCAATCTCACCGTCGTGCCTCTTCTTTCCTCTGTTTGATTCATCATCGCCAGCAAGCACCAACAACCCCCAAATCACAAACCAGCAACAACAAAACTTCTTCTTTGTGGTGCGAGCAGAAGGCAACAACGATCCACAACCAGAAATTTCTGGTTTTCTTCTTCTTTCCACGCACGGTTTCTTCCTCTTTTCTTCTTGTTCGTCAAGCCAAACCAGATTTGAGATTTTCCCTCTTCCTTCGTTCGTTCGTTTGAGCTTCACAACCCGACCAACTCAAAGCTCCAAGTCTGAAAATACCCAATACCCAAATGAAAGAAACCCTAAATCATCTTGTTCTTGGTTCGATCGTCATCCCCTGTTCGTGTTCGTGATGTTTCCAAATTTTTCTAGATTTCTCTTTTTCTAATCCAAAATCTAAATCCAGATTTTCATTTTATTACATATTTTTTTATTTTTTTTATTTTTTCAATCAATCCATATTAAAATTTTATATCACAAATAAATCTTCGATTATAATCTACTAAAAATTTCATTATTTGTTGATTTTATTTATTTTCTTTTCTAGTCAACTAATCTTGTAATTTATTTATTTTTTTATTTTTTTATTTCAGTTAGGTAATATTAAACTTCGTTCCTTAAATAAATTGCTATCTAATTTTATTGTTCAAATTAATCTTTAATTTTGATCTACCAATATTGTCATCAACTGATATTTTATTTATTTATTTAAATCATAGTCTATGCACATCTTTAAATAAAATAAGATCTTTAAATCGATTATTTGTTTTTTTTCTTGATTGACCATTTTATTTTGAATTTTGATTTTCCTACAAAAATAATATTTTATTTTATATTTACTCGCGACGTGTACGCGTTCGTAAAATTCTGGGATGTTACAGTTAACTCTTTCAGAGTCTAAACGCTCTGCCTAGTAGTTTCATAAACTTGAGCTCTGATGCCACCTTTGTAATACCTTGGCTCCCAAACCTGTCACATTCGTCATAGGCGATGTATTTATCTCGCAACTTGAGACGTAATTCGAGAACTGAGATATTATTTTTTATTTACATCAATTATCTCATTTTTTGGATACATAGATCATATTCCAAAGTACAAAAAGATGCATAAGCAAACTGGCTTAGAAACAAATTAAGATCATATAATTAATGAAAAGTCTTAATTTAATATCAGAATTAAGAACAAATCTATGGGCCCCATGACCAAGTTTTGATATGACAACTATTATCTGGCCTAGTGGCTAACATCCAACATAACTAAATATGGTTGGTCACATGCCCTACAATTGAAAAATATAAAATGAAGTTCATTTCCTATAACATCCTCATAACTATGAGGTACACTTCTAATGATGATTGTTTCCACATTACTTGTTAATATAAATATCTTCAATGGTTACCTAAAAAGTAGTAAGTGGGATAAACTCGAAAGCCCAGTGGATCATATAAAAAACATCTTAAATATTATAATAGTCAAAACATGAAACATACAAGCACTTATCATGCATTAGGCGTTTCACACAGTTCAAATGTTTAGGTTGACATCATAACTAAAAAATATCTCATCATTATTCTCCATTAGGTTCGAAAATATGAAAATAACGCTGAAAGACTTGTTACCTATTCGAAACCCTATCTTAGAAGTAAAGTCTCAATTGACTCACAGTCCCATCTTACTGCTGTCACAGTAGCATCAAGACCCGCATTTGGATAGGAACACCCATGATTATGCCAGACTACTGCCTGCCACATATCTGCATCACTACATTGGTATGTGTCTAAGCTTCTTAATCATCATGCTTATGATCATATCAGTTATGTTATTCCTCACATGGTATACATAGCGTGCATTAATATTCATGGATAGTACAACATGTTGTCTACATCATTCAAGGACAATCAACATTCATGCACATCTCTAACATGCATCTAAACAATCAATGCAAATAAAAATTTAATCATGTGTTCATATTTGAACCAAAATAATACTAAAGAGTTTAAGGTAGTTATCTCCACCTCGATAGTTGACTCTCGTGAATCCTTATGTTGTTATTCCTACTTGTTTCGAGTCTTCAACCATTAAAGATTAACACTATTAGTTTTAGAAATCTACGTTTCAAAAATATGATTTAATAACTGTTCACGAACAATGTCACACCCGTGAACAGTAATCTTGAACAGTGTCGTGATCAGTGATTGTGAGCAGTGATTGTGAATATTACTACAACCGTGAATAATACTATAGTATACGTGAACAATATCGCAATATGTACTATGATATCTATAAACAGTACTGTAGTATCTATTATGAAAAGTAAACTTTTCTATACATGTTTCTCCCATCTCTTGTTCTTTTGACATCTTAATACCTCAAATCTTATACAAATAAACAATGTATAGAAACTTAGATGGAGTCATTATACTTGCTTTACAATATTTTGGGTTTTCCTTTCCTAGTATTAAAGTTGCTATGTAGAATAGCTAAGAAATGTAAGAGTGCCAAGAAAATGACTATGAGAGCAAGAAGAGACAATAATCGTGACAATAATCGTGAACAGTATTATTGATTTGTTATTTATCTCGATGTGAATAATGTGTAACAGTAGCCGTGTTAACACCCCGCCTCCCATGCACGAGCCCACGTCATCTGACGGTATCTTACTTTGGGTTGCCTAGGAGGCAGGCCCGTATTACGTTATTTTTATTCCATTTCTTTTCCTTATTCACGAGATAACCTGTCTACCTTAATCTTTGTACAGAAAGAATTTATGAGGTCATGAAATAAAATAAATACTTTATTATTAAAGAGAAAAATTCAAGGGTTATAATGAAATAAAAAATAATTGAATTTGGGCTCACATGCCCTAAAACAAAATTAAATAAAATTTTTCATATGTTAACCTAACGTTCAAGCGGCCTTGATAATTAAATCTCTAAAATGTTAAAAATTGAGGGTGAGCTATGAAGCCCAGTGAATCTTCCCAAATATTTAATTCATTTTTTCGACAAAAGCAAACATGCATAACAACCACTTATAAGGAATTAAATAATTCAATCAATTCATTATTTTTTGTTGTCGTTAAAGATCGAAAGAATACCTTTCAGCATTTCATCCCTAGGGAAAGAGCTACTATACTGAGCTCAAACCCATTAGAGTGAAGTACGATCAAATCCGAATCCTTTATTATCTCACAACCCCTGTTTAAAATGTTCATCGCGCAAATTCGAACCCGTGCCGATACGTTGTTAAAATCTCAATTTCATCTTTTATTAATTGTAAGAGCATAACAAATAACTATTAAAAACAATTTTAAACATTCCAACGGTATAACATTACACCACAGATCAACATTAAAATAAAACAAAAAATGACTTTCGATTTATGATGTAGAAAATCATACAAGACACAACTACAGAGCATGCTCTCTCAAAACAAGAAAGATGACTTTTGATTTTTTTATGTAGAAGATCGTACAAGATGTAACTGCAGAGCATATTCTCTGTGTCATGAACAATATAATAATTTAAATAAATAAATTAAAATACATTTAAAAAAATAAGCTAACCATACAAGCAGACATTATTTGAATCAAAATAATAAATTAAAAGATGAGAGTTATTTCACATAGAGATTGCTTCTTGAATTCCTTTCAGATCTTTTTGCCATGATCTGTGTAATAATTCATTGCTACTACTTCGTAGGTTGTTTAGAAGAGCTTCTAAGATAAAAGAGACCAAAGGTGTCAAGAAGGATGCAGAGAGAAAACAAAAATGAGTATTATTCTTGTTATTGCTGGGATGAATGAAATGAGGGGGAGATGGAGGTTTATATAGAGTCTCCGGAGGTTAATTTCATAATATTTTACTTTCTTAATGTAACAAACTTTTATTTTTGCTTAGTTGGAGCGGCTAAGGGTTTGAGGTTTGGATTTTTAGGGTTTTTTGTATTTTTTTTGAAATTTTTCGGACATTTTTTCATTTTTTTTTCTATTTTTGTTCATTCTTTGTATTTTTTATAATTTTTTAAAAGAAATGCGCATAGTGTGCGCAGGGCCCAGCGTGGCCTAGAGCGCATTGTGCGCTTGGCGCATGGGCCCAAGGTCCATTCGCCAATTTACACTATATATATATGCACCAATTAATATATACCAATCAATGTCACATATATAGGCACCAATTAATATATATACATGTGTCTATGTCAATTAATCAATTAAATCATATACAAAAATAATCGGGGTATTACATTGTACCCCCGTTAAAAGGTATTTCGTTCTCGAAATCTATCACTAGGCTACTTGAGTGTCATTTAAGTGAGCATTTTTAGTGAAAAGTTCTGGGTACTTATTATATATTTCACTCTTCAATTTCCAGTAGCCTTTTCTATTCCATGGTGTTTTCAGAGGATTTTGACTAAGGGAATATCTTTTGTTCTTAGGCTCTGTACCTTGCGATCTAGAATCCTAACCATAGCTTCTTTATATGTGGCATCATTTTGTACATCCACTTTTTCCCAACGGACTATGTGGGAGGGATCTGGTTCATATTTCCTTAGCATTGATACATGAAATACATTGTGGATTGAGGACATTCGATTTGAAATGTCTAACTCGTAGGCACATTCATTGATTTTCCTTAGTACCTCTAAGAGTTCAATAAATCTAGGTGATAGTTTTCCTTTAATTCTAAATAGTTTAATTCCTTTTTGAGGGCTGATCTTTAAAACACTTTATCTCCTAAGTGGAATTCTAGAGGTCTTCTTCTCCTATCAATGTAACTTTTCTATCTACTTTGAGCAATGGTCAGTTGCTTCTAAATTTGTTTTACTTGTTTGTTCATCTCCTGCACGAGGTCTGGCCTAGAAAGAATGTGATCCTCAAGTTTAACCCAATAGGTTGGCGATCTGCAGGGCTTCCCATAGAGGGCTTCGTATGGAGCCATCCCTGTAACACCCCAGAACGTTACGAGCACGTTACGTCGCGAGCATAAGTAAAATAAATGATTAATTTATTTATTATAAAATAATAAATAATTTAACACATATAAGCTTATTTTATTGATGGCAATGAAATAGTTGTTATTGATTAATACATATAATTAGTAACATGTAATAGTTATAACACATAGTTTTTATGGCAATGAAATGAGTGAAATAAAATAATAATAATAAAGGGTAACACACATAAACTTACAATAAGGGTGATGTCAAAAAAAAATCATATAAAGTTATAAATGATGATAAGGATTAAATAATTAATAGATATGAATATATAATAAGTAATGATCTGAATTTTTGGATCAAAGTTAAAAAAAAAAAATTTGGAAATCTGAAGAAGGAACCAGATTTATCTGGTTTGAGTGGTTCGGCCGAAAAAAAAAGAAGCAGAGGGTATGTGGGTTGTAATACCTGAAATTTTAGTGACGTAATAATTGTAATACCAGAAATTTTAGTGACATAATAATCGAAATTTGAGTTTAAAACACATATATGTATATATTTAAATATAAACACATATATATATTTGTCATTAGTATGTAATTAATTAGTTAATATGGAAGTATAAAAGAATATACATTGATTAATATTAGACATATAGAATTGTTGGGTAAATATAAGATTCTCTATTTGAACAAGAAAATAATATTTTTAGTATGATATTAATATAAAAAAGTATGTGTATAAAATATTAATTAGATGCACTCATGAAAATCATATTTCGTTAGTATGATGGTAATATACATAGAGAAGTAATGTGTAAAGGAAAAACATTCATGAATGAAACATTCTATATGTTGAGATGTTAAAGTGGGCATGTGTGGGAATGAATAATGCCACATTGGAAATACAGAGACACTATTTGGAAGAGGGTCCTATATAAACCCTCCTACTCCAACTATTTCATTCATCTCAAAGACAAGAGTTGAAAATTTCTCTTGCTTTCTCTTTTTGCCTCCTTCTTGGCAACCTTAGTTCTAATTCTTCTTTGCTTAAGCTATTCTAAATAGTTCGCGAAGTAGTAGCCACGAAGTGCTACAAATAATTTAGGAA
>JAJIYU010006916.1:0-19902 GCA_030144865.1 Tinospora cordifolia | reverse complement strand
TGTGTAGTTGTGACATTCGGTTTGGGGATAAACTTTTAACAGTCGACCTATATACCCTACCTTTCTATGGCTATGATGTAATCTTGGGGATGGATTGCTTAGAGTAGTACCTGGCCCAGATAGATTGTCCTAAGAGACGGGTAACCATAACATTACCTTCTGGGGAGATCTTTAAAATCAATGGGGATATGCGAAGACTACCAAGAAGTCCAACCCTAGCCTTAATAAATTGTTTGAAGCAGACGGATGAGTTCGAGGAACTCTCTAAAGAAGAACCTACTGACTTGAAGAATATTCACACCCTAGTTGTAGTCAGTGAGTACGAGGATGTGTTCCCAAATGACTTATCTGGACTACCACCTAGAAGAGAGTTAGAGTTCAAGATTGACCTTTACCCTAGAACCAACCTTATAGCCATACCTACTTATAGAATGGCGCCAGTAAAACTAATTGAGCTGAAAACTCGACTAGACGAGCTCAGGGAGAAAGGTTTCATCAGGCCGAGTGAATCATACTGGGAAGCCCCAATACTATTCGTAAAAAAGATGGATGGTTCCTTGCGACTGTGTGTCGACTACCGGAAGTTGAATCAAGCTATAGTAAAGAATAAATATCCTTTACCAAGGATTGATGACTTATTTGATCAATTACAAGGAGCCAGTCATTTCTCTAAAATTGATCTTAGGTAATGAGATCATTAGCTGAGGATTCAAGAGTCTGACATTCACAAGACAACCTTTAGAACAAGATATGGACACTTCGAGTTCACTGTGATGCCCTTCAGTTTGACCAATGCCCTGTCGCCCTTCATGGATCTGATGAATCGAGTGTTTAGACAGTATCTTCACCATTTTGTAGTAGTATTCGTGGATGATATCCTAATCTACTCAAGTCAGAAGCTAAGCACTTAGAACACTTGAGGATCATGCTAGAAACCCTTAGAAGAAACCAACTATATGCTAAATTTAGGAAGTGCTAGTTTTAGATGGAAGCTGTCAAGTTCTTAGGCCACGTTGTATCAGCAAAGGTATTGCTGTAGACTCGAAAAAGGTAGAAGTCATCATGAACTGGAAGCAACCCAAAACAGTAATGGAACTCAGAAGTTTCTTGGGCTTGGCAGGCTACAACAAAAGGTTCATTAAGGATTTTTCCAAGTTGGCAGAACCTATGATGAAGTTGACCATAAAAGGAGTTAAATTCCAGTGGGATGAGAAATGTGAAAGGTCATTCCAAGAACTAAAGACAAGATTGATTACGGCTCCTATTCTAGTCACCCCAACTCTTGGTTTACTTACACACTCTATACTGATGTTTCGCTGAGTGGACTTGGAGAAGTGTTGATGCAGGAAAGACAAGTAATCGCTTATGCTTTGCGATAACTAAAGGTCCATGAGAAGAATTACCCTGCTCACAACCTAGAATTAGCGGCCATTGTGTTTGCCCTGAACATTTGGAGACACTACCTTTATGGTGAGAAATTTGAGCTGTTTTCAGATCACAAGAGCCTTAAGTACATCTACACCCAAAAGGAATTGAACATCACGCAACGGAGATGGATGAAATTTTTGAAAGACTATGATTTTTAACTACACTACCATCTGGGGAAGGCCAATGTAGTAGCTGATGCCTTGAGTAGGAAGTTCAACAAACAAGAGAAGAGAAGGGCCAGATGTACCAATTGATCGAAGATTGTAGGTTGGGTGTAAACCTTAACGAGAAAGAAGCCTATATTTAGAATATGTCTTGCCAACAGGATCTGTTACATCAAATCAGGGATGAATAGAGGCAAGACAAGTGGCTTGCTCAACTAATTGAAGGAATCACGCAAGAAAAGCATAATGACTTCAGGATGGATGTTGAAAATATCCTAAGACTTGGAGAAACGATTTGTGTACCTTAGCAAAGACAAAGTAAGAAGGTCATACTTGATGAAGCCCATCAAACTAAGTATACCATGCACCTTGGTGGGGATAAGATGTACTAGAACCTTAGGAAAACCTATTGGTGGTGAGGGATGAAAAGGGACATAACTAAATACGTCTCTAAGTGCTTAACATGTCAACAAGTGAAAGTAGAACACCAAAAACCCTTAGGAATGTTACAACCACTCCCAATCCCTAAATGGAAGTGGGATAACATTGCCATGGACTTCGTAGTGGTTTACCTAGAAACCAAAAAGAAGAAAACATTGTTTGGGTGATTGTGGATCGTCTCACCAAGGTAGCTCACTTCTTGCCAATTAGATCCACAGACCAAGTTAGTAAGCTGGGAGAAATCTATGTAAAAGAAATCGTCAGACTTCATGGTGTATCCAATACTATTGTGTCTGATAGAAATGTTCGATTTACTTCACAGTTCTAGCAAAGCCTCCATAAGGAGATGAGTATTAAGCTCACCATGAGTACAACCTTTCACCCTCAGACGGATGGTCAGTCTGCGAGAGTTATCCAGATTTTGGAAGATATGTTGAGGTCTTGCATTTTAGACTTCGAGGGGAATTGGAGCAAGTACTTACACTTAGCGGAGCTTGCCTATAACAACAGTTATCAGTCAAGCATAAAAATGGCTCCATTCGAGGCTCTCTATGGAAGACCCTGCAGATCACCTACTTGTTGGGCTGAACTTAAAGATCAAGTATTAACTGGCCCAAACATGGTAGAAGAAACAAGCAACCAAGTCAAGTTAATACAATGGAGACTGACTACTGCACAAAGTCGTCAAAAAGCTACGCTGACAAAAGGAGAAGACCATTAGAGTTCCAAGTTGGGGACAAAGTATTTCTGAGGATCAGTCCTCAGAAGCATATCAAAAGGTTCAGATTCAAAGGGAAGTTATCTCCAAGGTTTGTCGGACCCTTTGAAATACATAGAAGAATTGGGGAATGTGCTTATGAATTGGACCTACCGAACCGGATGACTTCAGCACATAACGTATTCCATGTATCCATGTTGAGGAAATACGAAACTGACCCCTCTCACATCATTCAGTCGGAGGAAGTGAATGTTCAAGATGATGTTACTTACGAAGAAATAACGGTCTGAATCGTTGACCACAAAGGTACAAAATCTAATAACAAAAGATATCCCATTAGTGAAGGTGCTGTGGAAACATCACGGGCTAGAAGAAGCCACTTGGAAACTCGAAAGTGAAATGAAGATCAAGTACCTGCAACTGTTCAAAAGAAATACCTAAATATGTACAAATTTTGAGGACAAAATTTTTCTAAGTAAGGTTGGTTGTAACCTCTCGAAAAAATTCATATGAAATATGAATTTTTATTTAGAAAATTATTCAGATTTGAGGGATGAAAAATTTGGTAAGTCCTACTTGTAATAATCCAAATTTTGGTCAAATAATTAAAGATAAATAAGTTTAAGGAAATTAAATGAAATAAGTCAAGTGAAATAATTTCGAAGATTTCAAGACATCTTTGGGTGCAAATTGTGGGTTGGCAAATGAAAAATAATATATATTGGAGATATAATATATAATAGGTAAATAAGACCTTAATTTGGGTGTTTAATAAAAATGTCAATTAAGTATAATTAATTATGAAATTTAAAGAGTTGCTTTCATTTCTTAAGAAATAAAGAATAGAAATAATATATATATATATATATATATATATATATGTTAATGTGTGTGAATAATATGTGTGTTAGTATAATGAGTGTTAAATACTACATATTATAGGAATATGTATATAGAAAAATTTACATAATTCAATAAAAATGTAATATGCGTGTATTTATTTAAAATAAATAAAACATTATATTAATATCCATTTATAATTACATAAATGATTATCTGAAAATAAAATATGAAATAAATAAAAAATATATCGAAATGGAAAATATAGATTATTTAATTATTGGCATTAAAAATATTAAATAGAAATATCTCTAATAAATACAATATTAAAGAAATAGAAAGGATGGAATATTAGAAAATTGATAAAATGGAAAGACATGTGCAAAAATCATGTTTACATCAATTAGGAAGTGTGTAATTGGCAATTTTCGAATAATAGCAACCTTAAAAATCAAATTTGGTAATTAGAAACTACATCCAACGGTCCAAACTCAATTTGTTTGATCCAACGAATAAAATCAAAGCCCAAAACAGTGCTCAGGAACACCAGATCAATGTAATCCAACGGCCCAGATTCGATCTGCCTAATCTAACTGTTCGAATTTGCTTCTTTGAACACGAACGACACTGCACTCGAGGTTTATCGTGTGGCCTTGATCGGTGTTCACGATCTAATGCTACACTCGAGGTCCATCCAACAATGAAGATCAAAGCCCTTTTTTTTAATCCCGATCCAGTGCTGCGCTCAAGGTTGATCAACGATCCACAGCGAAATCATTAATCTCGATTGCGATTCAGTACTGCTCTCGAGGTTGATCAACGGACCACACTGATTTCGTTGATCGCGAACGGTCGTGCTGCAATCGAGGTTCGTCTAACGAACGAGATCTGAGGCGTTGTGATCTACTACGATTGAGGAAATTCGATGATCCACAATAAATTCGTAAATCTTGATCGCGATCTGATGCTACGATCGAGGATCATTAATGATCTAGTTTTAATGCTCCGATTTTTAACCGAGAAATTTCGAAAAAAATTTTGAAAAAAAATCCAAAAAAATTCAAAAAAATGTTTCTAAATTCCAAAAAATTATTCCAATGCACTTGCTATTTTCCTAAGCTTGGGGGCACAAAATTTTAAATAATTGGCATGTTTCCTACAATGAGAACACCAAAAACTTACCATTCTACACTATTTTGAACTCTATATAAATGACCCCTAATGCTCACATTGTGTTCATCCCAAATCAAGAGCATGCTAGTCCCTCTTGACTCTCTCTAGCCTTCTTCTTGGCAATCGCCTTAGTTCATGAGTAATCTTGAACTGTTCTTGAGCGTTCTTGAGTGTTCTTGAGAGTTTTTCAGTGTTTGGAAGCTTTGAAGTAACGAAACTCTGTCGGATTTCAGAAGTGTGCAGAAGAGACATATTTAAGGTGGAAGTGATTTCTAACTTTTACTTCTTTATTTTAATTTAAATAAGTCTTGCATGTGTGATGATGTTTTGAAGTTAAATGATTGAATATATGTTTTAAATATGCATGCTTTATTTATTTGATGTTCCCCGAATATACATGTTATGCATGTTTAGAAATCAAGAATAATGATGCATGATATGCTTGAACTATGCCATGAATAAATATTTGATGATTCATGTTATGTACATGTTGCATCGATGGTTTAATCCGATATTGTGTGTTTTATCACTAAGAAAAGATTAAATAATGATCCAATCCATGTACCGGCGCAATGATGGACTGCATAGTGTCATCGTGTGTATTCCACCCCTGATCCAGCTTGCCAGCTTACCTTTGATGATTTTGAACTAGGTTTCCAAGAGTAATCCCACTTCATATATATTGGGTTTGAGTTTCCAAGAATGATTCTCTCTCCCAACGATGTGGAACACAGAGATTAAACTCTTTTGGTCCAAATGTCAACCATAAACAAAAAATTTGTTTGAATCGCCTAATGTACAAAAGTTTTTGATATGCTTGGTTTGTTTGAATTGAAATAATGATTTAAATGTTTAGAAAGTTCCACTGGGCTATGTGCTCGCCCTTCCTTCTATTTTTCAGGTAATTGATTTACATGAAGACCATGAATATTAGTTAGATTCTTTTATTTAAAAAGTTTTTAATTTCTATGTAAGGGCATTTTACCCAAGTTTTGAATCTTCTGCTTTAATAGTTTTTTTTCAAGATCAAATTATGTATTTAATTTTATTTAATTAATTGAGTTTATGAATTTCAGTTATTTCTTATACTATTGCCTTATTAAATTCTTAAATTTAAGTTATGTACTGTTAAATACAATCAAGGCATGAAATAATTGAAATAGAAAGTGATGCAAGTTGTGTACTTGTAAATGTAACATCGACCTGACCCACCGTTTGGTTTAGTCCACTATCAAGAGAATGGTGGTCATGTCCAATGCTTAAAGATGCAGGGGTTGGGGTGTTACACTAGTTTACCCAAATGAGGAATAAAATTAATTTAACAAATTTTTGGGAGAATATATATGAATATAATGTATAACATGAGATATCATAGCGAAAAATACAAGGATACGCGCAATTTTTGATGAAAACAGGATTATAAAGTCAATTGGGCTGAAGATTTGGCAAATATCCAAAAACAAAACATGTAATTCGGCTGAAATTCAAAAAAAAAAACTTAAAACACATCCAACGGCTGCAAACCGTAGATCTAAATCTGATCTCACGATGCAACGACCGCAGGACGATCCGCACCAACGCCTGAGTGCACCGAGTAACAAGGATCTAACGAACCACAATGATCGAGGAAGATCGGACGGCCACGATCAATGTCGCACAACGAACATCGCGAAGACGCACGGTACGCCACAGCGCACGTTGATCTCAACCCTCTAATCAAATCTGTATGCGTGTCTCGAGGAAGATACAAGGAATTGAATAAAAGTCGAATTACAAAATACGAAAAAATGCAAAAATAGCCGAAAAAATAGTCAAAAATAACAAAAATCCGAAATAAATACAAAAAATTATTTTTAAATTTTGAAAAAATTTCAAAAATACTCATTTTCATCTTAAAATTAGAAAGTACAAAATTGTAAAAAATTTAGGTGTTTTACTCCAAGAAAAACTCAAAAGTTTCTATTTTTCTCTCTTTGAAAACCTATATAAACCCCCCTAGGCTCTCACTTCCCTCATTCCAAAAATAAGAATAGAAATTTTCTCTTATTTTCTCTAAGCCTTCTTCTTGGCACCCGTTCCCATCTTTCCTTCCTCTACTTGTGCGTGAGAAGTTCTTCTCTCGAATTGGGGAATTAAGTTGGGTGATCTTCATTGGCACTAGTACGTGGGGGAATTGCTACCGAAATTTTGAAGAAAGCATCACAATGTGGAAATGATTTCTAGAACACCCTTCTGTTCTTATTTAAATTTATGGCATACTCATTGTTTGTGTGTTTCTCACTGAAATCAAAGATTTTCAATTTCAATTTTAGAATTTTCAACATTTATTTCAGTATTTCAATTTTGATTCATGTTTGAGCAATCATATCATCCATGTAACACCCCAAATTTTAACCAGACCTCTGTTCACGTGCTATCTCACGCGTGGATCGTCATCCGATGGAAATCGAGATGCTACTTAAAAATTTCGTTCTGTTTAAATCTTTTTCTTCAAATCAAGTTCATAAACATTTTGTTTATTAAGTCAATGTCTGGATGATTTCTCATACAAAACAAAAGAATCAGAATAAGTTCTCGAAACATTCACCAGGTTCCTTAATACAAGCAATACATAATGCAGCGGAAAACACTTTAAAATTGAAATCAAACCAAAACTGTTAAAAACAAAATATTGCTTACGAATCCATTTAATTGAATTTAAATAAAAACAAATACAAGAGAAATCATTCCAGAATAATTAGACAATTACCACCTATCCCGGATGACATCCCCAATGAGGTATCTACTGAAACTGTGAGTCTTCTAATGTACATTATCATACTCTATGTCCAGATGTACCTGAAAAATAAAGTGGAAGTGAGCTCGAAAGCCCAGTGGATCAATCCTACAGATCACATGAATTATACAAACCCAATCCAAAACATTACACACACTTTCAAACGTTAGGCGTTCAAACATTCATTTGTTTTAGTTGTAGTCTAAGACTGGAAGAGGGTTGAGATGTTTCTCGGTATTCCCTGTGATCCAATCCAATCTCAGAGGTTCCAATAACCATCTAAAATCAATCGACATTCACATCATAGCCCAAGAGAGTGTACTTACCATGGCATCGTACCATCTCCCAAAGACTTCGAGTTATCACAGTCAGCTCTGGGTGGGAATACCTACGATCCGCCTTATGGCTCGACAATCTCAAGTAGGGACATATAGGAGATGTCACCTCGATCCGCCTCAGGCTCGTCAATCGCACCGGTATGTGGATTCTTAATAAGCCATCGTCTTATTTTAGTTTTACAAACAATTTCGAGTACGTCAGGCATCATACAATACGCTAGAGAATATAATCCAAACTATGTTTGCAGATAAGATGCATGGGTAAGCAATAATATCTAGATGCATATGCTCCTAGTCGTGCATGTCATATTTGAGTAAATCTAAATGCAAGATCATGTCATAAACTAAATTTGCATGGGATAAATAATTCATCATACATCACACATCATTCGCATAAGCCAACCAATATCATTCAATTTCCTAACAAGATTCTAATAACCTAGAACTATCCAATCAAATGCTTTGAATCTTAAATCCATATAATACATATGAGCAAGGAAGTCACGCCCACCTGATTTCGTCGATCTTCAGGGCTCCTTGCTTCCCTTTGAGATCCTCGATACGCTAAAATATATAAATCTAAAATTTAACACTTAATAGAATTACTCTTAAGCTTAACTAATTCCTAAGATAATTATGAAATTCAAACATTACTTCCAACTATTTCAGGGTTTTTCTAAAATTCTAAAATTTGACATATTCTAATTAAAATAGTTCCTAAGTCTTCTAAATTTCCTTAATTTGAAATTGCGACTTTAATAATTTACTTGCAAGCTTTTATCACATAGTCAAAGCTCTAATAACTTAATCGTTATAATTTAAATAATTTATTAACATTATGATCAATTTAAATTACGAACAAAATAAGACTTCTAGAGGTTCCAAGTTTAGTTTTGAAGTCTAAATTTTTTTTGTAGTTACTTATAAAAGATGTTCAACTCCCAAAGTTTTTTTTTTCATGTTTTCAACTAATTGAATTAATAAGTTTTGAACTTCTAATGTTAAACACAACTATTTATGTGTTAGAAATCTATTTTTCTAATCCTAACTTAGAAGATTTATTACTTTAATTTTTATTAAATCAATTTATTCTCATGTTTAATAATTAATAAATAGTCTAATATTAAATTATACTTAATTTAAATTGTTAAACAGATATTCTAAACCAATTTTCATAATTGATTCAATACATTATTGTTTGAATAAGAAGGTTTTTTGATATTTCTTAATTGCATCTAATTTCTAAACGAAATTAGGTTTCCCCTATTCAAAACTTTGAATTTCTTAAGCTTTGTTAATTATAATCGAAACTTATGTTTCTACCAAAATATTAATAAAGAGTTAAATTTTCAAATTTTATTTTGCTTTTGATATCTAAATTATTTAAAAATAAATTTCATACCATCTAAATTTTAAAAATCTAGAAATACATTTATTTTACCTCTCCTCTTCTCCTTCGCGCGAGCGACACCAGTGATGAAATTTTTTTGTTGTATGTCACTCTTTGCGCAGCCAAAAATCAAACATCGTTACTCCATCATTCCTCACATTCTTCTAGAAATTCAGCAACATCACGGCTAGCCACCATGGAAATCAAAATCAAATTTAACCAACCCATCGTTGTTCATTCCTTCATTCGGCTAACACCAACTCCATCACCCAAATCAACACACAAGAAACCTCTTCTTCATTTCATTTCTTTCTTCCTGGACCATTTGCACCCCATGGATCAGCTACAGCAGCTGTTCGTCCAAGAACAAACACCATGTAGCTTCCCAGCTTCTTATTTCATAGCTCACCCAAAATCTGAAATGCACAGTCAAAACACAATCAAATATGAAACGCTCACTCATAGCCAACCGTAGCGCCCCTGTTCTTTGTCCAGCAGAAACCCATTCCTCCTCTGTTTTTCCTTTCCTTCTTCTGTTCACTCTGACACTGAAACAACCATCATCTGCCTCTGTTCGTTATTCTCTTCCTCACACAACAGAGCACTACTGCTCTTCGTCTCTCTCTCTCGACCAGCACGCACCACATGGTGCTGTTTTTGTTCGTTCTGATCACCCCACAGCTGCTCCATTCCTCTTCATCCTTGTTGTTCTTCACCTTCCTCTGTTTTGTGATGCATGGCCAGGCAACCCAAAACCAGAAAATGAAACCAAATCTGTTGCCTCTCCCATCTCTCAGCTACGTACCCATTTTCCAGCTTCTGCAACGTAATTGTGCTCTGCTCACGGGAGGCCAGGCTGCTATCACTCTTCTATGCCCTCACTAAGCTCATTTCTAACTGACATTCCTCTTTTTTTTTTCTTTATTCGTTTCATCCCCGGGTTCTTGTTCTTCACACCAGGTTGCAGCAGCCGCACGACCCTCATCTTCTTCTTGTTTAAGCAGGGCAGCAACACGATTCACTCTCTTCTCTCTTGTTCCTCTGTTTTCAATCCCGCTTCAACTTTCTTCTTCTTCTCCTATTTTTCCTTCCTCACGCACGGGCAGCCCATCTTCTTCACTATTTCACAACCACCCATCAACGCACCAAAACCAGAAAGCTTTCCCCCCAATCACGTTCAGCTTTAGCTCTTCATTCTTCTTCGTCCTTCACATCCAAAACCAAAAAATTAAAAAACCAAATCACAACACATATTTTGCTCTCCCTCTTGTTCGTCCGAAATAGAGTAAACATAATTTTTTTTTTTCTTTTTTTTCTTTCCGCGTGGCTTCTCTTCTGTTCGTCATTCACCACAGCTCGGTTGCCTCTTCCTCTGCTTCATTCTCTTCCACTTCATTATCAATCCGAGCACCGCCCAAACCAAATCTTCTACCGGTTTCCCTAAACTTCCGATTATATATATATATATTATCTTTAATCACATTAAACCTTGCTATATACTTATAACCATATGTTTATAATGTAATTCCTTGTTCATTTCAAATTTTCTATTACATGTATAATTATATTTTTCAATTATCATTTTTATTCTCACTTCCCAATTACTATCTTCACCAAACCATGAGAATTTTTTTAATGCTACATCTCATCATATTTATTTATTTTTATTTATTATTTTTTTCTATTTATTTGCTCATGACGTGGCATGCTCACAAAATTCTAGGGTGTTACAATCTACCCCCTTAAATAAAATTTCGTTCTCGAAATTTGAGTCAGGTTAAATAGCGTTGTGAATCGATTTACACTTCCACCTTTTTCTATGGGTTCATTCGCTTCTGTTGTGCTACTCTGATCATACTTATAGGGTAATTCCATCTTTATCCATATACAATTCATCGGATTCATGAATATAGCCAAGATATTTATACGCCCAGAATAGATTCATCGTCTTGCTTCGATAAAGGATATCAGCTCGTCACTCCTTTAGAAGTATTCCCTAAAAATCAATTTAAAATTTCTTCAAGCCATTCACGTAATTTACTACTTCCATAGTGGTTGCCACCTTTTAGCTTCAGACATCCTGTCTTCGATTGCCATTGGTGATTTTGGAATAATGTATGTCCTATTTCCAGTGGACAAATTTTGACATAGCCTTCTTTCTGAATTAATGCTGAGAATAACTATCAATTCGCCATCGTTGACCTGGTTCAATACTAGTACTGTGACATCCAACTCAGGTATCATACATAACATTCATGACATTTCCATCCCAGAATTGTTGAAGCTTAACCATAAGCTAGTCTATGCTTTCTCCTGGAATGAACTTGAGCCGTTCAAACAATTCCATTTTCCTTCATCATGTAGTCTCGCAGTTTTCGTGGTGAGTCTCTGTAGCTTTTTTTTTTTTAAATAAGGTTCTGGCACAAATGGCCCAAGTAAGTACTTATCTAATTATACTATTCTATCATATCAGCTTGAAGCGATTGTGTTCCTACAACGACCCTATACCGAGAGATCAATGGTTATTATCTAGAATCAATTTCTGTAATAATAGAGGGTAGGTCATACAGACCTGAAATACCATGTGAAACATCCATTCCAAGAATGATAATTGGAGCCTTGGAGATCCGAGGATTAGAAGGAGATTATTCGACGGACAACAAAATTTTAAGCCACTAAGTTCGGCATTGATCTTTAGGAGAACATTTGTTGAGTATTGATCATTAACCCTTGCTGAAGCAATACATTAAGTCACAATACCAAAATCAGCTAGACTTTTCTTCATTGATAGACCATATATAATCGATGTTTTCCTCTCTGGCATAAAACAAAGGATAAACTGGTATGTTCCAAGAAGTTTGGCTTGTATCTGTTCAAACATCGGCTTAACTCGAACAGAAGGAAGAGTTTTCCTAGCCTGAGGGTTCTCTTCGAATATATCAAATGGTTAACTGATAACAATTCCTTTGGCTCTTCACATTTTCATAAGAGCTCGATCAACACTAATCAAATTCTAAGTTGATTTACTTTAACCTTCCAATGGGAACCCAAAAATCTAGCCACTACTCTTATTGTCTAATAACCTAACATATTCTTTTTAAATCCCCAAAAAGCTTAAACCCCTTCCATTTTTCATAAATTGTAAGCTCATAATCCTTCTTTAATTTCTTCTTTTTTTTGTCTTCAGACCCTCTGTAAATTTTCCAATCTTCAATTTTATAAAATCTAATTGTAACTGCTTTGTCTTCTCTGTCTAAAGAAATTTATCATACATTAAAGTTTCAAACTCATCCCATGTCAAACTTGATTTCTCAACAACGGGGTCCTTCTCAATCGTTTCCCACCAATAATATGCCGGTCCCACCAACTAGTGTGCTACTAACGTCACCCTTCTAGGTCCAGTTACTCCCATAACATATAGATGTTGATTCATTTCAGTGAGCCACCTTTCTACTACAAAGGGATCAGTAACTTCAGGAATTTATTCAATAGACCTCGTTGCTCCTTGTCATAAATGACTGGTCTACTCCGTGACATTGTATCTGTAAGCCTATCCACCTAATGAGTCTAGGGTTGTGGCTGCATCTGAGGCTCTGGTTGTGTCAGTGACTGCACCTGTGTCCGAGTAGGCATCGACAGTTGTGGTAACGCCGATGACTACAAAGCCTTCACCACTTGTTCCACAAGTCCTGGAGCAATCTCCATTCTCACTTTTTGAGAAATCTCTGTTATCAATTCCGGGGTTACTAAAGTCTCTTCGGTTACCACTATCATCAAAATACTCTCACTTCTTTTTTGACCATATCCTTCCTTGATTTGCGAATCCCTTGGTATGAACCACAAGCCAAGAATTCAATTCAGCATTCAATGATCTATTCATGTTAAGTTGAAGGATAGCATTTATTTTATATGTATACATCTATATATATCTATCTTTTGTTTTCTTTTGGTATCGTAACTCATCTTATTGACCACTACTTCCTATACGCCCATGCCCTTCCACGTTTCTTGTGCTAGGGTAACTCTAGGTGCATAGTCTCTAAGTTCTCAACTTCTCTCGATTGTCTTGGGGTTTATGCTTCTAAGTCTGTAGTATTTCTTCTGTTTCTGGGTACAGGAGTTTGGCTTATATTACTTAAGTAATCAGACTACATACATAACAAACAATCATCTAACAACCAAACAAACAATACACGCTAGCATAATGAAATCCTGCAGTTTCCATCCGTGCTTCCAGGTCTGTGTGCCCAATCCTACACTCGCCCTTCCACATAGACTTCTACCCGAAATTTCATTACACCCAAACAATGGCACAAGTGTCCTGATATCCACAGTTGCCACGTCCCACTGTGTTGATCAGGCACGCTGCGACATGCGCATCCGCAGACTTACTCTAAGGCTGACACAAGCCCCACCATACTGTACCGCCCCATCCTAGTACAATACAGTGCATATAGGTTCGGCCAAAGAAATCGATCACTCACCAAACATGGTCCGTCATTCTCCGAATCTAGGATTCCTCCATATCCCCAAATCCCTATGCACCCCATCCTACATAGAGACTAGAGATACAGGTTCCTCCTAAACTCAGGTCTGACCAAACAAGTGTGTGTTCAAACACGTTATTAGTCTCTAACCTATGTCATAAAGTCTTTTAATTTATTTCTTATCCACTGCACTTCTGAGACAACACCCGGTCTCTACCTAGACCTATGGTCACATTACTTCACTTGGTCTAATATCCTTCAGTAGGATTGCCAAGTTTGACTTTATAAACTTCTATATGACATCATTGCCTTGAGTCACACTTGCGACTGTAACTCAAGCCCGTTGGCATAACTCAAGATGGGAGGTCAGGCTGCTATCACTCTTCTATGCCCTCACTGAGCTCATTTCTAACTGCTATTCCTCTTTTTTTTTCTTTATTCGTTTCATTCCCTGGTTCTTCTTCTTCACACCAGGTTGTAGCAGCTGCACGACCCTCATCTTCTTCTTGTTTAAGCACGACAGCAACACGGTTCACTCTCTTCTCTCTCGTTCCTCTGTTTTCTATCCTGCTTTAGCTTTCTTATTTTTCTATTTTTCCTTCTTCACGCACGGCAGCCCATCTTCTTCACTATTTCAAAACCACCCATGAACGCACCAAAACCAAAAAGCTTTCCCCCCAATTACGTTCAGCTTTAGCTCTTCATTCCTCTTCGCCCTTCACATCCAAAACCAAAAAATTAAAAAACCAAATCACAACACATATTTTGCTCTCCCTCTTGTTCATCCGAAATAGAGTAAACCGAATTTTTTTTTCTTTCCACGCGGCTTCTAGTCTCTTCTTGTTTTGAATTGCAGCAGCAGCTTACCGTTTCTCTTCTGTTCATCATTTACCACAGCTCGGTTGCCTCTTCCTCTGCTTCGTTCTCTTCCACTTCTTTATCAGTCCGAGCACCGCCCAAACCAAATCTTCTACCGATTTCCCTAAACTTCCCATTATATATATATATATATATATATATATATATATATATATTATCTTTAATCACATTAAACCTTGCTATATACTTATAACCATATGTTTATAATGTAATTCCTTGTTCATTTCAGTTTTTCTATTATATGTAAAATATATTTTCCAATTATCATTTTATTCTCACTTCCCAAGTACTATTTTCACCACACCATGAGAATTTTTCTAATGCTACATCTCATCATATTTATTTATTATTTTTTTCTATTTATTTGCTCGCGACGTGGCACGCTCGCAAAATTCTGGGGTGTTACAATCCATGCCATGTTAGTATCATGCTTAGGCTTTTAAATTAAAGTATGATGCGTTTTATGAGTGTTTCATGAATTGATTGTGTATATTATGAGTTTTAGTTTGATTTCATATTCTGTAATTTATTTTATGAGATCATGATATGAGAATTAAGACGAGATAATGGTGATAATAACCTCATACCATCATAGTGGTCAAGGCAACACTATGGATGCTCTTTTCATATGAGTTAGGTCATATGGTTTTCAGACCTAAGTACTTGAGGGTTGTGTGCCACAGTACCTTGTGGGTCACCACGTGTAACGTGTTGATGCCACACGTGCCACACGTGCCACTAACGGGTTGATGCCGAGTGAGCCTTATTTACTTAGTTAAGAGCATCAAGGGCTTAAAAACCCTTTTGGTCTGAGACTGGACTTGAACAAATTGTTGATTGAAACGCCTAAAGATTGCAAGTGTTTGAATTATGATTGTGTTATGAGTTTGAATATGAAAGATGGTTATTCGAAAAGGATCCACTGGGCTATGTGCTCACTCCTTTCTTTCTTATTTTTTCGGAACGTGAAACCTATGAATCAGTTGATCACGGATAGTCCTTAGAAAGTTTCTATATTATATTTTTTTTAGAATTTTTTAGGGCATGTTGCCCAAAGTTGTTATGTTTTTCTACTAAAAAGTATTTCTTTGAAGTTTTCCGTTGTAAAAATTAGTTTTCTTCGAGAAGTTTAATACATTCAATTTTTCTTTCTGTTATGAATAAAATAGTTTGAATTTCATCATTTCTTTTAATTTGCCTTGATTTTATTAAAGTGAAAATGTTGTATTCTTGAATTTTTATGCAAAGGCATGAGATATTAAAAAGAAAAGAACAAGTGAGTGTCACTTGTAAAGTAACACCGGCCCGACCCACCAATGGGTTAAGTCCACTGTC
Organism: Tinospora cordifolia; assembly: GCA_030144865.1. Lineage (NCBI taxonomy): Eukaryota > Viridiplantae > Streptophyta > Magnoliopsida > Ranunculales > Menispermaceae > Tinospora > Tinospora cordifolia. Next base: position 3,933 of record JAJIYU010006916.1, on the reverse strand, counting down.
AAGAGAATGGTGATCATGTACAATGCTTAAAGATACGGGGGTTGGGGTGTTACACTAATTGCTTGTAAAAGACATTCACTTTAATGATCAACTTGACTTTATATAGCATTCTCAACAAACTTGGCACTCATAGAATTTGAAATACCTTTTCTGGGTCATTTTATACTCTAACTACTGATCAAACAATTTCAAATGGTTTGTTTTGCTTTTCACTTATAGAGAAAGGATCAATTGCTTGCTTGAAATAGATTTTCTTAGTTTCAAAAAGTTTTCTTATTCAATTCATCAATTTGAACGGAGTAGTTAGTTTTAATTTGGTCGACTCACAACCTCTGTCGATCAAGATACCACCTTTAGCATCTTTTTTGACTTCGAGTCAGTTTCTTGCCTTAATTTTTTACCTTATAATTTTTTTTTATGGTGAGTAAAGGTATTCTTCAACTCAGCCTACCCATATAAGCTAGTGCGACAAACACCTGTATAACACCCCAACCCCCAAGAGACAGGTTTAAGCTTAACCGCAAGTTGAGTTGGGTCCTATGTTACATTTACAAGTACATAACTTGTATCTCAATTCCTTTATTCTAACACTTATTGAAATATTCATAAATACACTTTCATTGAGTTTGATATTCAATAAGATAATGCAAGTGAATAAAGGAAAACTTCAAATCTTTATTCATTCAAATCAAATAAAAAGATTACATTCTTGAAAGCAAATCCAAAGATTTAGTACATAACTCTAAAATTCAAAAGTAAAATTTAACGGAAGTCTTTATTCAAAATTTGGAACATATGCCCTTATAATATGAACTTTTTAAAAGTAGACTTTAAAAAATTCATAGTCTTCATGTAATTCAATTTTCTGAAAAATAGAAGGATTAAGTGAGCACATAGTCAAGTAGATCATTCATTAAACTACTAATTTATTCAAATTAAAATTACATCCAATTTTTAACTAATTATAAGCATTAAGTGTTTCAAAAAATATCTCATTAGCGTTATATATTTGACCAAAAGGGGTTCTATAACATCCCGCAATTTTGCAAAGGTGCCACGTCACAAGAAATATAAAATAAAGTATTCTTTTATAGAAAAATAAGAATTTAAAACAAAATAACAAAAACAAATAATAACAATAATAATAATAATAATGAAATAAATAATAGTTTTTAGGAAAAAAATAAATAAATGAAAATATGGACTTCAGAATTAACAATGCTTTAGAAAAAAATAATAAATAAATAAAATATAGGTTTTAGAATCAATAATGTTTTAAAAAAAAATAATAATAAATAGTAAATAATATATTTATAATAATAATAATATAATAAATGAATTAGATTCATCATGTTCTATTTAAATATAGATATAGACTATGTTTTTGAAAAATAAATTATTTTATAGCTTACTCGTGCGAGAGCGAAGGTGCAAGTGCGATGGCGCGAGTAATGCGAAAACGAAAATAGATCATTTGATTAGGAAAAAAAATATACATGTAAAAACAAATAAATATGTATATAATAAGATAAAATAAATTAATATGCAACATTAGCTTGAATTAGCTTGAATTAGCTTGAAAAATGAAACTTGGCATTAAAAATTTTCTTGGTTGATGAAAATTATTAATTTGAGATGAAATTTAAGTGGCGATTGAAAAGAAAAAGAGAAAAACAAAAGAAAAAAAAATTCTGGAAATTGGATGAACAAACCAAAAATTTCTGGTTTGGTTTGGTGGTGAAGATGAACTATAAATTTTTAGTTTGGGCGGTGAAAGAAAGATCGAGAGTGGGGAAGAAGAACCGAATTAAAAGAAGGGAAAAATCTGAAGATTGAGATAAAAAACTTTCTAGTTCATGGGTGTTCAAACAAAAGAAGCACGATCTAAAGTTAGGGGTTAAAATTTTCTGGTTTAGGGCGTTCTGGAAACTGAAAAAGATGAAGCAAGAAAGTCGATTTTGGGCTGATCTTCAAAGCTGGTTCACGGGATGTTAAAACAAAGGAACGATGTTGAATTTTTCTGGGTTTAAATTTTCATTTGAAGCTTGATTTGTGCACCGTTTTAGTTTGAAATCTTAATGTATGGGGCGATTTAATAACTTTTCTGATTGGAAAAAAATGAAGAACGAAGAAGGGAGGTTTTTTTTTTCTGGTTTGTGAACTGTAAAATAGAGAAACCAAAAATTTGGTTTTTTGTTGTTGTGGGTTGTGCGATCAGCAAAAATAGAAGAAGCAAGCAGCCGATTTTTTTTTGTTCATTTTCATGTTTTTGGTTGTGAAAAACAGGGGAGATGATGCACAAAATTTTGGTGTAAATTTCTGGTTTTGAATTCTTGTTACGTTGTGTGTTTTGATTATCTTTAAGTGGGGATTTAACTAATTTGAGTTGTTTAAGCGTGGATTAAGTTGCTGAATGTAAATCAAATTTTTGGTGTGCTTTTGGATTGAAAAAATGTTGGTTTGATTTGGAGATGAATGAAGAACGTGATTGATTTTGTTGTTGATTTTGGGACATTGAATTAAGCTGCTGAACGAAGAACAGAGAGGAACAAGATTTTTCAATTTAGGCATTGGTTTGAATGAAAAAGAAATCAGCAACGTGCTGATTTTAAACTTTTAGCACTGTTGGGTGTGAAGTGAACTGCAATTGTCGACGCAATTCGAAAACCTTAAGGAGTGAAAAATTTCAGAAAAAAAAAAATTGAGTACCAACTTTTGAAGAATTTGAACGGAGACGCAAATTTAGAAAGATATAAAAATTTATTTTAGCTATTTATTTATTTATTTATAAGTAATCTTGCACTAAAACTAGTTTAGAATAAATTATAAAGATAATTTAACTTAAATTTAAATGTTTAATAAATTTGAAAGGAAGTCTATTCTTTTGAAATCTGAATTTAAGTATTTTTGCTGATAAAATCTTAAATTAATTAGGGACAACTTTTATATAATAGATGAACAAGAAAAATTTAGAAGTTTAAAATTTTAATTAATTAGTTAGTTTAAAAAATGAAAAGTAGGCCTTTGAAAATTTTAAAAATCTAGTATAGGAAAAAGAATAAAATTTTAAATAGAAAAAATTAAATTCTTGATATTTAGAAGTCTTATTTTGTTCGTAATTAATTTATTTAAAAAATAAACAAATTATTCAAATTATGGAAACTAAGATATCGAAAACTATCAAAGTTTACGAAATTTCAAGTTTCAAATATTAGAAATCTAATTTTATTTGGAAGCTAGATGTAAATAATAAATATAAGAATTTTTTTTATTCAAATAGAAATTTATTAAACCATTTAAGAAAAAGTCTTTAGATGAAATAACTTTATTTTGAAATATAGAATTTAAGAAATCTATAATTCAAATTTAATACTAGAAGATAAATAATTTGTAACACCCCGTAACTTCTCGAGCGTGTTATGTCGCGAGTAAATAATTGAATGAATAAAATAAAGTATTTTTAACAAATTAATAGCGATAAATAGAATAAGAAATAATAATTATTAAATAAATACTTAGAAATCGTGGTTGAAGAAAATAAATGAAAATATTGCGATGCCGACGAACACGACGACAAAAGAATTTTGAAATAAATAAATAAATAAGACAATAATATTAATAATGATAATCATAGTGATAACAATAATAATAATATTAAATTTTGAATTAAATTTTAAGAGATTAATATATTTATAAACATACTTATCTTATATTTGAATGAAAAAAAAAAATTAATAAAACCCATGCACATACGTATACGCTTATACGGACGAGTGGTGTGTGCGTGAGTGTAAATAAGAAAAGGCAGTGACTTGTGGCGTGCTGACGACGCCGGAACAAGGGAGAACTAACTGGAACGCTCGACGTGGGCGGTGAGCGAGACATGTTCGAGAAGGGTTGCTGTCTATAAATAGGAAAGAAAAAGGAGGACGT
>JAJIYU010006915.1:0-19896 GCA_030144865.1 Tinospora cordifolia | reverse complement strand
TATTAATATATTAACCTCATTGAAAATATATGAATTTATATAAAAAGAAGTTAAATATATTTTATAGTTAATTACTAAATAATGAGCCTTAAAATATGATAATGCTCAATTGTAAGATAATAAATTTAGTGTCAAAATGAGCATTATCACCACACAATATTGAAGTGGGTAAATACAAATTTCGAGGACGAAATTTTATTTAAGGGGCGTAGGTTGTAATACCCCAAAAATTTACAAATGCGTATACATTGTGAAAATAACAATAATAATAATAATAAATAAATAAATAAAAATATTTTGATTTTGATAGTAATAAGTTAATATAATTATTAGAGGTAATCTAGTTAGTAAAATCTATGATTTTCTAAAAATATTGTTAATTAGAAACATTTTAAGATATAATATCTATAAATAATTGCCATCATATCTATTAATAATAATATAATATGTAATAATATAATATTTCATATGGTATCATTAAGGGACAGAAATCATTGGAGGCTCGCCGAGCACTGTTTCCCACCGACCCATTCAACTAAAATAATATATTAATATATAAATATATTTATTCCAATTTCCTGAGGCTGCCACGTACACAAAATATTAAGGGCGTCTCCAATGCCTGAGCGGGCATTGAGCGCCAGCTCAGGCATTGGGAGCCACATATTAAAAAAAAAATAACAAGGGAAATGGGCATTGAGCGCTCGGAACTGTCCGAGCGCTCAATGCCCAAGGGGCTTGGAGAGGCTGAGGTGGCGCTCCATTGAGCGCCACTTCAGCCTCTCCAACCCTGCATTGCGGACGCCCTAAGAAGAACCGGCATGATTAGACACGAAATACTTTTCAGTCACATAAGATTCCTTTTTTTTATTTCTCGTGAATGCACCGACTCCAAATGTCCTTAAATATATATATATATTAATCAACTACTTATAAAAAAGCTTGATGGGACGAATGACAAATGGTGGGTGATGATTGGGCTGGAATGTTGTTGCATAAACAGAGAGGAAGAAGAAGAAAGTAGGATTGTGAAGAAGAAAGTAGGATTGTGAGTTGGTGATTTGAAGCTTTGGTTTTGGCTTTGGAGGTGATGATCAAAATGAAGAATGAAGCTTTTCAGATCTGGAAACTTCTGGTATTTCGGCTGAAATCAAGAAGAAGAAAACAAAACAGCAATGAATGAAGAAAAGAATGAATGAAGAAGAAAAACATAGGAAATAAAAAACCGGGTGGTAGGATTTGATGGAGAAGAGCTATGGCTGGGCCGGAATTAAGTGGAGAACAAATTCCAGCTGCTGCATTTGTTGTTTGGACCGTGAGGAAAGGGAAGAACGTGAACTGCTACTAATGAAATAGAGGAAGGTGCTGCCTTCTGTTGTAGCTATCGCCGGATGGAAAAGAAGAAGAAAGATGAAGAAGAAGCCGTAGCTGCCACTCCTGGTGCGTCGTTGCTTGAGCAGAGGAAGGAAATGGAGGTAGAACAAAGCTGCTGCTCCAAGCTGCTGCTATGATGGCTGCTGCTGCTACGGTGGTTGCCGCTGCTACGTTGAAGAAGAAGAATCAAGATAGGCTGAGTAGAGAAGAACAGAGGAGAAGGAGCAAAGCAGCGTAGTTTGCTGCTATTGCTGCTGTTCCTATTGCTGATGGCGTTGCTACTGATGCTGCAGCTATGGCAGCTATTGGGTGGATTGTTGTTGGTTGCTGCCTGATTATTGTTCGCGAGGCAGAGGAAAGGGGCGAGCTGTGTGGGTGGTTGTGGCTGACCGAGATGTTTGTGTGTGTGTGTGTGAGGGAATTGTAGTTGCCATGAAACCAGAAAACATAAGAAGAACTTCTGTTGTTGCTGCAATTCACGAACAACATGAACAGGGTGATTGGTTGAATGATTCAGTGTTTCAAGACAGTTGGTGTGTTGGTTAGTGAAGAACAGAGACAAGAACTGAAAACAGGGTTGTTTTGCATTTGGGCGGATTGAATGAAGAAAACTAGCTGTGTGGTGTGTGTGTGTGTGTGCCATGAATTTGGTGTGTGTGTGTGTGTGCCATGAATTTGGTGTGTGTGCTGTTGTCCGTGAATTTGATCAAGCTGGAAATTGGGTTTGAACTCAAGAAAAGAATTCTGGTTCATGGTTTGAGCAAGCATTTGGATTTTGGTAATATCTGAATTACTGTCAGTTGGTTCAAAAAATCAAATTCTATGGTGTTTGACGTGGGTCTCGATTTGGTGATCAACGAACGAAATAGAACGGAGAAGAGAAGAGAGGTTGATTCACGCATAGAAGACAACACGAGTTTTGACAATGTGATAGTGTCGGATTAATCAGAAGAAGGCAAGGTCATCCTGAGGAACGACAGAATCAGATTTATACTTGGTAGAGTATGGGATTTCGAAGGAACGCAAGGACGTCAAGAAAAATGGCAAAATCATGTGGGTGTGATTACTACTCTCTCTATTATTATTTGGATTTTAAATGCAAAACATGATGATTGTTTCTATTCTCGTACTTAGTATCATGCTAGGAATGCGTGAATTGATTTGAAATAATTGCCATGAGATCATAATGTCTGGTTATGTGCGTTCTAAGAATAAAATTACTTGAATGATTTTCACATCATTTTGACTGCATAGATTAGTACATGTTATGCTATGATGGGATTGAAAAACTTGTCTGTGAAAACTAAAGAAGATTAAATTAAGACAAAAGAACCACGTATCAGTGTGGGGACTTTTTGTGTTCCATTGGAACTGGCTGTGCCAGAATGAACCGAGTTTCATTGATGAACCCACTAGAAATGGGTTTGAGCTCTTGCATAGATCTCTCTCCCTAGATCTGGAATACAGAGACTAATCCTTTTCGGTCTTAACTACAATGAAAAACAATTGAATGATTGAAATGCCCTAATGTAATGAAAGTGTTTGCATGTTTGGTATTTTGGTCTGAATAATGCTAGAGATGTGCAGTATGATCCACTGGGCTCTCGAGCTCGCCCCCTTTCTTTTTCAGGTGATTCCTGAGGTTGTACGAGTTGACGGTCATCACAGAGGATATGAATATTTTTGCAATCTTGATAAAAAGGTTGTTAGTATTTGCTGCGCATTTTACTTTTATATTTGACTAAACTGGGCATGTGTCCTTTTCTTGCATTTTGTTGGAAATATTTTATACATAACTAAATGTTTTGAAATTATTGTAAAGACTCTTGAATTGTTCAAATTTGAAATCAATGTTTTCTTTTCATTTGTAATTTCATTAATCCATGTTAATTATTTTAATTTTATTTTTTTTCTTTCAAAAAAAATTTGTGCTGGTTTTCAAGTAACTTTATTTATTACTATAAGAAAAAAATATAATAGAATATGAGCATTGATAGATTGAGAAAAGATAAAGTAGCACTCCAGTTCTCGACGGATGATGCAGCAACGGCTTCCCAGCCGAATGGTCCTGCATTTTGAACGAATGGGCCCGAAGGAGCCCTAGAAGAAAGATCCGGGAACTGGGGTGTTACAATCAAAGCTCGGTTAGTAGAATTATTGGGCAAAAATAGAGATGGCTCACATAAGGAATCTGGAACTTAGGCAATAGCTCACAAGGTAAGACTTTTACTTTAAATCAATGCCCTACATCCTGTTTTGAAATTGAAAATCATTTTGAAAAGACTATTTTCAAAGAGATATATGTTTTCAAATGTTTTGTTTGGATACGAAGATTGCAAGTTGAATTGATAGTGGGTAAGTCTTGTCCCGAGTAAAGCTAAATATTGAAAGAGAGATGAGTTATCCCTTTTAGGAAGTTGGTTGCTAAGTAGACTTCGGTCTCTCCACCCAACTAGAGGTTGTCCCACCAGCTTGTACAAGTAATCATAATGGAAGAACACATTTATTTTCCATGAGAAAAGTAGGATGTGATATTTAAGTGCAAAAAATGTACTATAATACCAAATGTGGTAACAGAACTGGACATGGGTTGTTGGTTCAATAGAGAAACCTTTCAACTAGGAACTGAAACTCTAAGTCTAAAAAAAGACCTAAGATAGAGACTTAGGTGTTGCAAGTGTAAAACAGTGGATCATAAATAAAAGCTTTTAGGGCATAAGCTAGAGACTAATAATGTGTGAAATGAAACATTTGTTTGGTCAAGACACGAGATTAAGAAGATCCTGTATCTTTGGTTTTTATGTAGTATGGGACGCATAGGAATTCAGGGATATGGAGGAATCCTGGACTTAGAGAATGACGCACCATGTATGGTGAGTGATTGGTGGCTTTGGACGAACTTGTTTTCCTATGCTTGGCTGGTATGGGACAATCAAGTGTAGTGGGACTTGGAAAGCCTTGCACATTGAGACACTTGCAAAATTAGTTGGGTGTAGTGAAATCTCTAAGTAAAAATTTATGTCAGTGAGCAAGAGTGGTATGGGACGCTCAAACCCAAAGGCATAGGTGGAAGCTTGGGATTTCTCTATACTAGCATGTTGGTTGTGATGAAATGTGTATTCCATGAAAATTTAAAATTTGAGACCAAACTCCTATATCCAATGACATTATAGGACTTTGAAAATTCTCAAATAGAACTTAGAAGAATGAACTGATAGGACATTGACCAAATAAAAAACCTAGAGACATAAATATAGCGTCATAATAGCACAGATGAAACAAAAACTTGAGAAAATAGACATGACAAAAGAAATGATGCCATTTTTTCAAGTTTAGAAAAACATTTTGTATCCCAAGAATAAGGAAAGTTGGGTTGTGTACCCCACATAAATATTTTCCTTGAAACTTTTTCATTAGGATACCTTATCGAATTCTAAAATGGCATTTGACTTGTAGATAATGGCAAGGATTCGAGAAAATGTGATGAGGGCTGAAAATACTGATGAATTTGGTGAAAGTGATCAGAGGGCACCGGTGGCAGCAGTAGCCCCAATCGGAACAATATTATCACTAGAAATGGTGACTGAGCTCTCTCGACAGGTGTTCGAACAGGTAGTGAGGGCACTGCCACAAGTGCTACCACAGATGCTAGCACAGGGATAGCCATAGGTAGCACCGCAACCTCGGATACAAGTTCAGCTACAAGACCAGATTCTAGTACAACAGCCGGTGCCCATACCAGAGGTTTTAATCCATCAGAGAGAGCATGAACTAGGAATTAGATGAGCACTTAGATGTGCTAGGGGCTACAAGACCCCTTAGAGTTGTGCTAGCCACACATCAGTTCAAGGGACCAGTTGGAAGTTGGTGGCAGATGCTGAAGGCAGATCCAAACATCGATGTTCGACATATGAACTAAGAAGAATCAAAGAGTTGTTTTACGAAAAATTCTTTCCAAAAGCTACACAAGTGTAGATGCAATTCAATTTCGTCATATTGACTCAAAGAGACATGATTGTATCTAAGTATGAGGTCAAATTTACTGAATTGGTGAACTGGTTAGAGACGAGAAAATGAAGGCTCGTAGATTTGCAGAAGGCTTAAAAATTGAAATTTGCAGAGTGGTGAAATCAATGGAATTGAAAACTTATAGAGAAGTAGTGGAGAAAACACTAATAACAAAGCGAAAGGTCAACTTTGAGCAGAAATTGAAAAACAAAGGAAACAGGCCAAGTAATGTAAAAGAGTTCCAAAGGAATCAGAAAAAACATAACAGAAATTAGCCTCAGAGGCAGCAGACCTAGGGCAGAGTTGACAAGCAACAAGCTCAGAGAAGGAGCTTGTTACACGTACGTGTGGGCAGAAAGGACATTTCGCCAAAGATTGTCAAAATCAGGGACCGCCGAGACAAATCCAAAGGCAAAATAATGGTCAGGGCAAAAACCAAGGTAGATGTGGATAGCAATAGTCACAAGAGAGGCAAACCCAACAACAATAGTCATAGCAACAACAACAACAACAACATGATAGACAAAATCAGGCCCAAGTGTTTGCTATAGAAGATAGACAAGTGGACCCTATACCAACTGTTGAAGGTACATTCTTACTATTTAATGTTGCCATGAAAATATTGTTTGATTCGGGTGCTACTAAGTCATTTGTGTCAGAAGACTTAACTAAAAGGTTACAATTAGTAACTATTACCTCACTAGAATAATTGTATCTATCCATTCCGATAGGAATTACAATAGTTGCCCGAAAAGCATGCACATGTGAATTGAGATTTGGAGATAAGGAGAGTCACATTGACTCTACCATTCGGAGAGTTAGTAAAATCAACGGGGATATGTAGAGACTATCTCAGAGTCCTGTGACAACCATGTTACATTGTCTAAAATAGAGTGAAGACTTCAAACAATTGTTAGAAGATGATACTAGATCAGGAGAACCTAAGAAGATTATAAAGATACTTGTAGTACGATAATATACAAATATATTCCTAGATGATTTACCTAGACTACCACCACACAAAGAGGTATAGTTCAAGATTAAACTATATCTAGGCACAAATCCTATTACTATTCCTCGCTATAGAATGACGCCAGTAGAATTAATTGAACTCAAGACATAGCTGGATGAACTACATGAAAAGGGATTCATTCGACCTAGTGAATCACCATGGGGATTCCCAATATTATTTGTTAAAAAAAAGATGGATCCATGAGGTTGTGTGTTGATTATCAAAAACTAAATGAAGTGATAATAAAGAACATGTATCCTTTGCAAAGAATAGATGACCTGTTTGATTAACTGAAGGGAGCCACTTATTTCTTTAAGATTGATCTTAGGTCAGGCTATCATCAGTTGAGAATCCAAGACTCAGATATACACAAAACAACCTTTAGGACTTGATATGAGCATTTTGAGTTCACGCTGATGTTATTTGGTTTAACTAACGCACCAGCTGCATTTATGGATATGATGAACCGTGTGTTTAGACAATACCTTGACTAATTCGTAGTGGTGTTTGTAGATGACATCCTAATTTATTCCAACTCGAAAGCTGAACATGTAGAACACTTAAAGATTGCCCTGAAGACACTTAGAAAAAATGAACTACATGCTTAGTTTAGTAAATGTGAATTTTGGATGAAAATGATTAAATTCCTTGGTGATGTAGTGTCAGCAGAAGACATCTCGGTAGATCCCGATAAGATGGAAGCTATCACAAATTGGAAGCACCCTAAGACTGTGATAGAAATCAAAAATTTCTTAGGCTTAGCTGAATACTATAGGAGATTCATCCAAGATTTTTCAAAGTTAACCAAATCTATGAAAAAATTAACCAAAAAAGGAGTTAAATTCAATTGGGATGAGAAATATGAACAGTGATCCCAAAAATTGAAGAGGAGATTGACTTCGACCCCTATCTTAGTTACTTCTACCCATGGTGTTGGATATGTTATGTATATTGATGCTTCGCAAAACGAATTGGGTGTAGTGTTGATGCAAGAACGAAAGGTTGTTGCATATGTTTCTCGACAACTAAAGGTTCATGAGCAAAATTATCCAACAAATGACCTAGAATTAGCAGCTATTGTATTTGCCTTAAAAATTGAAGACACTATCGTTATGGTGAAAGATTCGATTTGTTTTTAGACCACAAGAGTCTGAAGTACATCTAGACATAGAAGGAGTTGAATCTTAGATAGCGACAATAAATGGAATTCTTTAAAGATTATAATTTCTAAGTACATTGCTTTCCAGGAAATGCTAACATAGTGGCAGATGTTTTGAGTATGAGATTTAACAAACAAGATAGGGAACAAGGAAAAATGTATCAGTTAATCGAGGATTTCAACTTGGGTGTCACCTCAGATAAGAAGCAGGTATACTTTTACAACACGACTTGCCAGCCAAACCTCCTGCCTCAAATCAAACAAGAGCAAAGCCAAGATAAATGGACCATGACTCTAATTGAAGGAGTCAAACAAGGCAAACATATGAATTTTATAATTGACATTGAAGGCGTGTTGAAACTTGGAGATAGAATCTTTGTTCTTTAAGATGGAGAAAACATAAAGATCATATTAGACAAAGTTCATCAGACTAAATACACGATGCCTCAAGGCGAAGACAAAATGTATCAAAACCTCAGAAGGACTTATTGGTGGCAAGGAATAAAAAGAGACATAGCTAAATATGTTTCTAAATGTATAACCTGCCAGCAAGTAAAGGATGAACATAGAAAGACACTGGAATGTTACAACCACTTCAAATCCTTGAATGGAAGTGGGATGACAATGCTATGGATTTTGTCAATGGATTACCTCGAAACCCAAAAAGAGAAGATACTGTAGGGTTATTATGGATCATCTCATTAAGGTGGCACATTTCTTGCCTAATAGATCTACAGACCAAATAAGTAAGTTGGGAAAACTTTATGTGAAGGAGATAGTACAACTTTATGGTGTGCCTAAAACCACAGTGTTAAACAGAGATTCCAGGTCCACATGACAGTTCTCGTAGAGTCTACAAAAGGAGTTGGGCACCAGACTCACCATGAGCACCGCTTTCCATCCTTAAACTGATGGTCAGTCTGAGAGAGTCATTCAAACACTAGAAGACATGCTGAGGTCTTGTGTCCTTGACTTCAAGAAAAGTTGGAGTAAGTACCTACACTTGGTAGAGTTTGCCTATAACAATAGTTATCAAGCAAGTATAAAAATGGCCCCGTATGAAGCTCTCTATGGGAGACCCTATAGATCATCAACCTATTGGGCTGAACTTGAAGACCACGTGCTAGTAGAGGAGATGAACAATCAAGTAAAACAGATACATAAGAGATTGGCTACTACACAAAGTAGACAAAAGCGTTACAACAATAAATAGAGAAGGCCCCTTGATTTTGAGGCGGGTGATAGAGTATTCTTGAAGATAAGCCCTAAAAAAGAAATCAAAAAAATTGAATACAAAGGAAAGTTGTAACACCCCGACCCTCGAGATCTTTATTTCAATTGGACTCATTCATCGTATTCTTAGCGAACTTATCCACAGGGCGGGTCGGGCCTGTATTACATTTATAAGTACACAACTTGACATTCTAATTCTTTTATCTCACGCCTCATTTATTTAATAAACATTCACTAAGTCAATTGCAAAAGAGATAAAAGAAAAACTTTGCAAGTCTTTATTGATTTAATAAAAATAAAAGAGAGTACATAACTCAAATTTAAAACAAACTACTATAGCAGAAGTCTTTAAATAGATTGCAACGAAAATTCAAAAAATTGGGCCATCATGCCCCTTACATCAAAATATAAATCTTCTAAATAGAAACATATTCTAATTCCTTAGCATGCATCTTCAAAATTTAGATTCCCTAAAAAATTAAAGTAGGAGAGTGAACACATAGCCTAGTGGATCTTTCTAAACATTTAAATCATTATTTCAATTCAAACAAACCAAGCATATCAAAAACTTTTATACATTAGATGATTGAAACAAATTTCTTGTTTATAGTTGACATTAAGATCGAAAGAGTTTAAACTCTATGTTCTACATTGTTGAGAGAGAGAATCATTCTTGAAAACTCAAACCCCAATATCTATGAAGTGAGATTACTCTTGGAAACCCAGTTCAAAATCATCAATGGTAAGCCGGCAAGCTGGATTGAGGTGAAACACACACGATGACGCTATGTAGCCTGTTATCACTCCGATGCACGGTTATAATCATTATTTAATTTTTTTCTTAGTGATAAAACACACAATATCGGATTAAGTCATCAATATAACATGCACATAACATGAATCATTAAACATTCATTCATGACATAGTTTATACATATCATGCATTAGTTGTAACACCCTATCTCCTATGTTTGGGCCCATGTCATCCGACGATATATTACTTTAGGCCGCCTAGGAGGTAGGCCCTGTGTTACGTTATCCTTATTGTGTTTTCTTTCCAATATTCACGAGATAACCTATGCATATTAATCTATGTACAAAAAGAATTTATGATGCGATGAAATACAATAAATCCTTTATTATTAAATAGAAATATTTAAGTGTTACAATGAAATGGAATAATAAATAAATTTGGGCTTGAATGCCCTATAATGAGAATAAATAAATTTTTTTAGAAATTGAAATAATGCCCAAGCAGCCTTGATAATTAATTTTTTGAAATATTAAAATAAGGGGTGTGCTATAAAGCCTAGTGAATTATCCTAAATATTTAATTTATTATTTCACCAAAATAAAACATGCATAGCAACTACTTACAAATAATTAAATGATTCAACTAATTTTATTGTTTTCTGTTGTCAGTAAATGTAACACCCCAATTTTCGGCCGGACCTCCATTCACGTATTACCTCATGTGTGGATCGTCGCCTGTTGAAAATCAAGGTGCTACTTAAAAATTTCGTTCAATCAAAATCTTTTTTTTTAAACTTAAGTTCATAATCATTCGTTCTCAAGTAAAAGTTTATGTGGATGTTCTATACCAAACAATAGATCAAAATAAATTTTCAATACATTCACCAGATTTAGTAATACAATTCATAAACAATGCAGTGGAAATACTTTAAAATTTGGAATAAAACCAAGAATGCTAAAATAAAACGTTGCTTACAAATCCAGTTAACTGAATTTAAAATCAAACGAATACAAGAGAAGTCATTCCAGAAGAATTAAACAAATATCACCTATCCCGGACGACCTCCCCAATGAGGCGTCCACTGAAACTGTGAGTCTCCTTAATGTACGTTATCATACTCTATGTCCAGATGTACCTGAAATATGAAGTGGGAGTAAGCTCGAAAGCTCAGTGGATCGATCCTACATATCACATGCATTATACAGACCCAATCCAAAACATTACAAACACTTTCAAACATTAGACATTCAAACATTCATTTGTTTTAGTCGGAGTCTAAGACTGGAAGAAGGTTGAGATGCCTCTCAGTATTCCTTGTGATCCAATATAATCTCAGAGGGTTCCCATAACCGTCTAAAATCAATCGACACTCACATCACAGCTTAAGAGAGCGTACTTACTGCAGCATCGTACCGTTTCCCAAAGACTTCGAGCTGTCATAGTCAGCTCCGGGTGGGAATACCTATGATCCGCCTTGTGGCTCGACGATCTCAAGCGGTGACATATAGGAGATGCCACCTCGATCCACTTCAGGCTCGTTAATCGTACCGTTACATGGATTCTTAATAAACCGTCGTCTTATTTTAGTTTTACAACAATCATCAACATGGCAAGCATTACATAATACACAAGAAAAATAATTCAAACTATACATGTAAGTTAACCTGATAAGATGTACGAGTAGACAATAAGATCTAGATGCATATGTACCTAGTCATGTATACCCTATTTGAGTGAATCCAAATGCAAGATCATGTCATGAAATAATTATGCATGGATTAAATGATTCATCATACAACATCCATCATTCAAATAAGCCAAACAGTTTCAAGCAATTTTCTAATAAAATTCTAATAACCTAGAACTATTCACACAAATGCTTTGAATCTTAAATTCATATAATACAAATAAGCAAGAAAGTTACGCCCTCCTGATTTTTGCCGATCTTCAAGGCTCCTTGCTTTCCTTTGAAATCCTCGATACGTTAAAATATATAAATCTGAAATTTAACAATTAATAGAATTACTCTTAACCTTAAATAATTTACTGGTAGACTTTTATCATATAATCATATTCAATAATTAATGAATAATCTACTATTAAATTTATTTCATTAAAATTATTAAATGAATTTTTTCAACTAAACTTTGTAATTGATTTAATTAATTTCTATTTGCATAAAAAAATTTCTAATATTTCTTATTTACCTCTAACTTCCAAATAAGGTTTTAATTCCTAAACCTTGATAAACTTCAATATTTGTATTTTATATCTATTCAAAACTCAAATAGATCAAAATACTAATTCTAACCTAAAAATATTTAGTAAGACTTTAAGATTTATATTTTAACCACTGAAGGTTTAAGTTTTTAAATTTCGTTCTTTGTATTTCTATCTAAAATAAATTTCATACTATCTAACGTTTAAATCTAAAATATACTTTATGTCGTCTTCTTCGCGCGAGACCTGCCAACGAAACATTCTTTGTTGTATGTCTCACGTAGCCAAAAATCAAGTATCGTTACTCCATCACCCTCGTCATGTTCATCATAAGAATCTAAAATCTATGCCCACGGCCAGCAAGCACCAAGAAGCCCTAAATGTCCATATTACACACACACACACACACGAGAAAAGGCTCATTCATTCTTCATCCTCCAAACCAACACCCAAACTCAAATCAGAAATCTCAGCATTTAACCACACACACCAGCGGCCATTCACCAATTTCAACTCACGTTCCAGCCGCACACATACATTTGCTGCAATTACCAACTGAATTCAGCCCCACATCTTAAAATCGAGCTTCTCTTTTCTTTCACCTCTCAGTTCTTCAATCATCCTCTTCAATTCCGTCCAAAACCAGAAAATTTCCAGCTAAACATAATCCACTACAACTCTTCTTCTTCACCGTAACGCTGCCAAAAACACCACCAAAATCTACTCCAAGTCACCCTCTCCGTTTTAACAGCCACGAACCGGACAATTGAACCAGAAACAGCTGCTATGTTCCTCTTCCTTACATTGCTTCTTCTTCATTTGACAGTTGCAGCAGCCCCAACAGCCCAGATCACCGTTGATCTGGTTTCTCTTATTCTGTTCTGCTTCCTTTTCATATAGCACTACAACAGCCATTCTTCATCTTCATCGTCTAGCAATCAGCAGCAGCAGCAGACTGCAATGGCAGCAACAGCTGCAACGACGGAAGCAGCAGCCGCACCCCTGCTCTTCATTCCGCTGCTCATGCAACGACCACCCCACGTCATGCAGCCCTCCCGCTTTTCTTCCTCTGTTCATCCTATCAATCATCACCAGCAGCCTCTTCATTCTATAACAGAAACAACAATCGCTCGGGTAGCAGCAGCGACGACCATCACTACACCACCAGATTTCATCTTCTTCCTTCATTTCGTTTCTTTATGCCAAACCAGTAGCAACCGATTCCATCCCATTCTATCATCGTTTCTTCTTCGTTCGGTGATAGCAGTAGTAACGGTAACAATAACAGCGGCCATGACAACGACAGAGCATCATTTGCTCTGTTTCCCTTTCTTCTTAGTTCTTCTTTTTTCTTTCGGTCTTCTTCTTCTGCTCATCGTGCCAACCAACGACAGTGGCTAGAGTTCTCCTTCTTCTTTCACTTCGTCTCGTCATATGACGCACCGCACAACCCCGGTGGCCAATCTTCTGCGTTTCATCTTCTTCTTCCTTTTTCGTCCGGCAACAGTTATAACCGACAGCAGCAGTTTCCTCTGCCTTCTTCTCCAATCTTCTGTAATCTTCTGTCCTCCAGATGACTCGAGACTCCACTCGGCTCTCTTCTTTCGCAAGCTCCCCGCCAAACCAGACTTTTCTGGTTTGGCCGAAATTTTATGATTAATCTAGAATACAAGTTTCTTATAATGTCTAATCATATTGATTTAATCTTATTTATTTAATCTTTATTGTAAATTTATAAGTTCATATATATATATATATATATAAACCTTAGGATAAGTTCATATATATTTAACCATCCTACTTTGAAATCTACTCATTTCACTTTAATTTGTAACCTATAATATTTTTTTATATCTATATTATTCATTTAACTCTTGTCATATGTTTATAAGTTTATATGTATATATTAATAATATCATTCCTTATTCATTTTATTTTACTTCTTCCATTATATGTGTGGATATGTTTCCACCATCAATTTAGTATAAATTTTCAGTTACTACTTTCACCCATCATGCAATAAGATGTTAAAACGCTACACTTCATCATATCATAATTTTTAATCTTTTTTTTTCTAGCTAATTCGACTAATATCGATTTTTAAATTTATTAATTTATTCATTTTATGTCCACTCACGACGTGGCATGGTCACAAGGTTCCGGGGTATTACATTAAAGATCGAAAAGATACCCCATAACATTCCATCCATAGGAAAAGAGCTATTATATTGAGTTGAGACCCATTGGAGTGAGGTAGGATCAAATTCGAACTATTTATTTTCTTACAACCCCTATTTGGAATGCTCACGATGCAAATTTGACCCCGTCCTGGTACGTGGTTAAAATTTCTATTTAATCTTTTATTAATTGTAAGAATATAACAAATAGCTATAAAAGAACAACTTAAACATTTTTAATGATATAACATTACACCACATATAAACATTTAAAATAAAACAAGAAAACTGACTTTCAAAATTTGATGTAGAAGATTATATAAGACGCAACTATAAAATATACTTTCTTAGTCATGAATAATATAATAATTTAAATAAATTAATTAAAAAATATTTAAAAGAAAATAAGCTAACTACACAAGCAAATATTATTTAAATCAAAATAATAAATTAAAATATGAGAGTTATTTCACATCGAGATCGCTTCCTAAATTTCTTTGAAATCTTTTTGTCAAGATCTGTGTAGCACTTTATTGCTACTACTTCGTAGACTATTTAAAACATTTTTAAGACAAGAGGAACCAATGATGCCTAGAAGGAGGCAGAGAGAAAGCGAGAAATATTATTTTTGTTCTTGTTGGGATGAATAAAATGAGGGGGAGATGAGAGTTTATATAGAATCTTCGAGGGTTAATTTCGTAATATTTTACTTTTTTATTGTAAAAAATTTTCTTTTTTGCTTGATTGGGGTGGCTAGGGATTTAGGATTAGAGATTATGATTTTTTTTTTTTTGTATTTTTTGAGATTTTTCAAACAATTTTTTGTATTTTTTCCCTTTTTTTCTTATTTTTTTTCTTTTTTATATATGGTTTGGCCCGCGCAATTTTGCGCCCGGGCCGGCCTAGCATGATTTTGCATGCGGGTCGGCATAGCACGATTTGTTGATGACACTGCACTGACCTACCGTCCTCCATCTCCATGTATGAGGTGGTAAGAATGTAGAGTAAACTGAACACTTCGAAAAAAAAAAAAAAAAAAAAAAAGAAAAGAAAGAAAGCCTGTGCGAGGCAGGTGTTTACTGTGTTTGCTTTGGTTGATGCTGTAACAACTTTACATTGCTCGTTGTTCCTTGAGGCTAAAATTAAAAAACAATTAAATTTTATAATTTAAGGTATAGGGGGAGGGAAACTTAGTTCCATTAAGTTTCTAATTTGAAGACAATAAAAAAAGTTTTTACTTAAAGAGTGTAAGTAGGAGACCTAATTGAAATGAATTTCTAGTCTAAAGAGGATAATTTACATTAAGTTTCCAATTTAGAGGACTTAAAATTTGAAGGTGTACTAAATTCATTATTTTGTAATATTAGAAAAGGTATATACATACATATATGTGTGTGTGTGTGTGTCTCACATGTTTTTTTAATGTAATATAAGTTTGTGGCTATGTATTTTTAAATTAATTTTTTAGTCCCTTTTACCTATTATTATTATTATTAACATGTCACTCATAATTTATTTGTTTTTCTTTTTTAGTACTAATTACTTTTTTGTTACTTATTATAACTAACTCACTCATAATTTTATATATACATATACATACGTACGTACGTACACACACATATGTATATAATTCATCTTGAACTATATTTATACATGCTTTTATTATGACTAATGAGTGTTATCATTTTACATTTAAATTATGTCAATAAGACTGAAAACTACATAATATATTCGCAACAATTAATTTAGCTCAATTATGTAATTGTTATACTATTATTATTAGTTTATCTAAGATCCTGTCAATAATTTGAATTAAACTTCAATATGCAATGTTTTTAAATCTATCTTTGTTTAATGTGCCGAAATTGTCGTAAAACAAAATTAAATGTAGATACTCTAAAATTTTTGTGCCATTACATTCTACCACTTTTTAGAAGGGGAAAAAATCATCCTTGAAATTAGATCAGAGGTTGTTGTTCGAGAAGTTGTCTGTTTTAAGGTAAATCAAAATTCAAAACTTTAAGTTCACGAAAATAATGTTATCCTACTGGTTCACTGTAACGACCCGTATTTTTTGAATATATATTCCCATATATTTTTGTAGAAATTCTAATAAAAATACATGAATTTTCTTAAAATTTTCTCTAATTTTGTCTATTTAATTGAAAAAATCGGATTAATTAAGAAATAAATTTTTGGAAAGGAAATATGTTGATTATTGATGAAAATATGATTTTTTTAGGAGAAAATATGATTTTTGGGTTAATTATATGAATTTTTGGAATGAATAGTTAAATTTTAGGCAATTAATTGATTTTTTGAAGAAAAATAGAAATTTTTGGGTAAATTAAATGATTTTTAAAAAATAAAGGTATGAATGATGAAAATTGATTAAATACCTAAGTGATGAATCATATGATTGTAATGAAAAAAATGAAAAATTTTAGGTATATATACATGTATGTGTATATATGTATATGAGAAAGAAAGAAAACAAAAAAAGGAGGGGGCCACCAGGCGCATGGGCCGGGACTACCCAGGCCCATGTGGGCCAGGCTAGTCCCGGCCCATGCAGGCCAGGCTGGGCATACGGCCTAGCCTTCTTCTTCTTCTCCTTCCCTCTCCCTTTCCTATCATTCTCTTTTCTTCCTTTAGCTACTAACTACCTGCAAAAATGGCAGAAACCAGTTTTGCCTCCTGATTTGGGCCACCAGTGGTTGTCGCCAACACGCCACCACCTGCACCCCATGAACTTCGGCCAAGCAACCACCATACCTGGCCATTCCCCGGCCACGTGGCACGTTTTGATTCGTGCAAATCCTCTCCCAAACATCACAAAACCAGGTTTTTGGTGCAAAATGTAATTTGAACGAGCCATCTTCCATCCCTCATATCTTTCTCATCCAAGCTCCATTTTGAGTGATCTTAGAGTTCTTGAAAAGCTCTCAGTACCCTCTCAAAGGAAGTGTAGATGTTTGATCGAGAGCATAAATGATTTGAAACAGAAACAGCCAAGAAACTCACTATTTGTCATGGATGAACCCAAAAAAATCAGACCAGTGAGTTCATCCAATCTTACGAGGCCGATATCTCACTCATCCGAAGTCTAATCTTGAGGTATCATAGCTCATTTTAAAGCTTACAATGTCTACTTTAACTTTTGTTTTATGATAAATAACTAATAAGCACTTGAAGCACATAAAAAATGGTGTCGAAGTAAGCTGCCGGACATGCACGATTAGATACTTAGAAATGTTTTTGAAAAATCTACAGTAATACTATGATTTCGTGCTCTCTTTTAAGATTGTTTAAAAATACCTAGACATGTCCGATTTACCTTCAATTTTGATAGTATGATTATGATACAATTAGGAATGTTGTGTAAAATTTTGGTCTCAAACCAGTAAGCCTAAGGTGGTCACATAAATGGAATTTTGGCTATCTGCCACATACAACCTGGGAAACTAAAAGTTCTTGATATCACCCTTGAAAAACATATCAAAAGAGTTCTAAAATTTACAACATAAAATTTTTGTAACACTTTCAGAAGTGTGGATCATAACCAAAAAATCTTGCGCAAATCTGACAAACAGATTGATCGCAAAAAAAATCGTGAATCCTGCTGCGCAGGTAAAACAAGGAGGACCAGATAGGAGCATCTCTATGATTTTACTCAAAAACCATGGTAAACGATATTAGAAGAATTGAAACCAAAATTTTGGGGAACATGTAAATGATATAGATTAAATATGAAAAATTTCACATAAATCCAATGGTCAGATTGATGACAGGAAATTCAGAAGCTTCACTCTACAGATAGAAAGAAAAAATCTAGAGTTGGGGGCTCCTGTTATTTCAGTTGGAAAACATGTCAAATGAAGTCGAAATATAGAAACATAAAATTTTGGTGAATATTTGAAAGGTCTGAATCAAATCTGGAAATTTTTGCGTAAATCAAACAGTTGGATTGACCGCGAAAAATTGACGAATTTGTTGTGCAAATTAAACAAAAAAGGGCTTAAAATTGACTGAGTGTTGAAAATTGAAAACTTTGACACAATTGACTTGATTTTGGCCAAATTGACCAATGTTAACCAATTTTGACTAGGTTGAAGAAGTTTGACCAGTTGACTAGGTTTGATTGATTCGAATTCGAATTGTCTAAGACTGATTAGGAATAATAGGACCAAAATTAAGAAATGTTTCATGAGAAACTGAAATTGGCTCTAACATAATGTAGATTTGAGGGTAGATCGGGGGAATGGGCCGAGTGTCGAGGGGACATCGATGCGCGAGACCCGAGGTGAGTAGTTTAATTCAATTGTTATCTTAACTATATTCCTTGCATAGAAAATGATTGAAATTGTCATCGATTGAATGGTTTCTCGCGTTGAGCTACAATGATTGATTTGAAATATATATAGTTGTACACTGATAAGGAGACCATAGGCTTGAGGTTTCAAGCGCAGGGTCAGGGTATACGATGTGATTAGATTAGGCTCGAGGTCAGAGTGTCGGGGTCAGGTCATATGACTAGTTCGCGTAGCCTCAGACCCGTTCGAGCACGACACTTAAGAACCGAGTGCAGGGTTAGGCTGTTTGATGGATGCGCCTAACCCTTGACCCGCTTGAGTGAACGGTATGCCTGACTCATGATCCACTTGAGCGATGACCATAGGATTGTATTTAATGATTTGAACTCTACTCCTGATATAGTTTTGAATTGCATGTATTTAAATTGTTCTTCTTCAACCTGCTACACTGTTTATAACTGCTTTTATGAATATCATGATTCTTGAAAAATTGTTTCACCATTACTATTCATGCATACATGCACTATTTTTGGAAGCCGGTTAGGTAATATGCTAGTTTTATTACTCACTGAGCCATGTTAACTTTTAGGCTCACTACTCTACTAATATTTCAGGTTCCTCAGTGGCTGATAGAGGGAAAGGCATGGCAATAGCCTAGTCTTGAAGTGGTCCTCTGTTTCTTTTTGTTTTTATCTGAGGTCGGTCACATTTTGTATGTCTGTAATGGTTTAATGGTCAAACTGTACTTTTGAGACATGATAATATGTAACATTTTGTTGTTTACATACCGTACAGTGTGAATGTTTAAATTACTCTGATGTCATTTGTAGTAGATATTGGAATGTAAGGGCTTAATAGTGATTGGACGAACTTGACTCGATGAGTGAGTTCGTTGAGTCACTGTGCCAGTCGGGCTGTCTTTCGGCCTAGGGATGGGGTCCCGACATTCATTATCTAAGTTTTTCTTTCACAATACTTAATCTACACTAGATAAAAGAGTTGTTGTCTGAACATATAATAAGCAAACAACATTACATTAGCATACATGACATGCTAAAAAATTATGAGTTCACGATCCACTATACCCTAAACGTAAATTACAGCTTAATTTTACTCTTGATCATAGTTTAAAGCCAGCTACGTGGATCTAATACATGATTTAATTAATAATTAATTACACCTCTTATCTTGACTATTAGATTACCTAAAATCATATCCCTTAACATGAACTTTTCAAGACTTAGGGCATCTGCAATGCATGAGCTCAATAAACCATCCACCTCATCACTTTTATCATCTACGTCATCCATTCATTAAACTCTCACTCATTAAACTCTCACCTACAATGCTAATAGTTTATTAGACTATACTGTATGGGTCCCACAATCACATCAATTCATTAAATACAAAAATCATAATATTTTATTTATAAAATATAATTTTTTTAAATACCTATTATTTACATTTAAATTAAATATATATATATAATTATTTAAATTTATATAAAAATTATATTTTTAACAATTATTTATTTAAAAAAATTATTTTTTAAATAAATAATTAACAATATTCATTTTTAAATGTTACTAATTGTTATTTTACAATATTTTATTTATAAAGTATATTTGTTAAAAAATAACTATTAT
>JAJIYU010006914.1:0-19930 GCA_030144865.1 Tinospora cordifolia | reverse complement strand
AGAACTAATAAAAACTATAGCTTGGTGAAATTAAAGTAAATAGTTTAATATTGCACTATTGGACTGCCAATTTTAGTTTTTTATATGAAAAATCAGATAAATTTTATGTAAGTGACTTAGATGGCGGTGAAACTTAAGAAAGGGGTCGGGCGACAGGTGAATGCCATAAGAGATTCTTGCCCTCTTGGTAAGGAAGAAGGAAAAAGGGTGTTGTCATCTATCTCGACCAGTTTCTCAAGGCGTTGGAAATCCAGACCGGCCCCCCTTCGTTTCGCCAACAAGGAAGTCATCCTTGACAATTTCTCATTCTTTCCCCGTCAAGGTTTGGTAAGGTTTGTTTTGTTTTATTTTTTATTTTTTACTGTTCACATGTATTGAGGATTTGGGGGCGAAGGAAAGTGGGTAGAAAAAGATAAAAAGGTAATAGCACATGAGATGTGGGATAAATAATAAATGTGGTATTTTTAGTTGTATCGTTGATATACAAAAAGTCCTATTATGCACAAGTTTTTTGTTTTAATATTTTATCATAAAATATAAGAAAAAATGTCAAGTGTCTTTGTTTTCTTATTACTTTTTATTTTCAAAGTTGAGAAAATAACTCTGCCGATCTTCCCTTTCCTTTTAGTCTACAAATATTTATAATTAATGTTTTCCCTACCAGCCTAAATTTTAAAATTGTATACAAATGTTTTCTTTACCAACCTAAACTTAAAAATTATCCTTTCATTTCAAGTCATTCATTCTATTTTTTTTTCCTCATATTTCTTGAACTTCTCTCATCTCTCTCTTACTCTCCATTCAATTCACTTAATTACTTTATTATTTTTTTGCAGCATTTAAAGTATGTCTAACAGTTGTTTACTATTTAAGATTAAATCCAACAAAATAAAAAATAGTTTTATTAACATATATAGTTTAAGAGAAATAAAATTAAAATTAATAATTCGCCTTCCAACTTATTCTATTATTATAAAATAAAATAATTCTATTTAAAATTTTGGGATTGATTTATCCAAGTTTTTAATCTTTGTGTTTTTAATTCAAATTCATTCTATCTCATCTCCTCTTTATCCAATTTAATTCAATCCCATTATTAGTACGAAGGATTTTGACATTAAACACTTTAAACACTGCAAAAAAAATGTATTTTTAAATAAGTTTTTACTTATTTACTTTAATGTAAAAAATGTGCTTTCGCTATTTTGTGACTTTAAAACTTAATCTAATGTGAAATATTATGGTATTAATTGTTTTTTATAAATTTTCATAATCTGAAAATAGAAATAGGATGCAAAAATAAAATTGAATAAGTGAACAGAACAAATGAACAGTTGGGGCCTCCCAACGGTAAATTAGCTTTGATTCAACCTAGTAGTTAGTTTAGTAGTTCCAAAATATATTTTTAAGAAATGGTGGGCTGGAGCTTCAAATTGGTGGGTGGATTTGGCTAATTGGCTCCTTTTAAAAAAACGGAATTATTAGAAATAACATTTTATCCGCCTTAATTAAAAAATTAGACGACGGCTCCAAAAAGGCGCGAAACGAGCTTGCGGGAAACTAACGTCTTCTACAAGAATAAAGCCCTATCACACACATCCTTCTTCAAATTCTCCGGCGTTTTAGCCTAGAAAAAAAAAATGGCGGATTCTCAGTCAGATTCCAACGTCTTCAGCGTCCGAATCGTCTCAATCGACTATTACATGGCGCCTCCGATCCCGGACATGGATATCTGCTACAGTAGTTTTCAAGGTACACCAATCGAAATTCGCGGCCTCGAAGCTGTCGAAAATGGTTTCAAAGAGATGAAATTTAAAGAATTCACTTGGGGGTTTTTCACGTCACTGTGTTTTTATTTTTTGTAGGCGGAAAGGTGAACGAAGTTCCGGTGATAAGGATTTACGGATCTACTCCTGCTGGTCAGAAGACTTGCTTGCATGTCCACAAGGTATAGATTAAAAGAGAAGATTTCACCAATGCAAATTTCTTGTCTTATGTTCGTTTGTTCTGTTTTTATTGATACGTATTTGTGTACTTTTTCGCTGTTTGTCTCTTGCAGGCATTGCCTTACTTATACGTGCCCTGTTCAGACATGTCTTTTGAAACAACTGATGAAGGTAAACCACTTGTTTAGGGTTCTGTGTTTGGTTCATACCGTCGGTGGTTAATTTGTAAGTGTACATAACCATACATCTTGATCTGTTGCCATCTTGTTGCAGTTGTCCTTGTACGTTTTAGTTTGTGAGAATTTGTCATTTTCATTCATTTACGTGTTCTTCTGTTATGTCCATGCCATGTTTGGTAATCTTCGTTTTTCTATTTTCTTGATACAGCCAATTCATGGACGCATGTCATGGCTCATGCAATTGAAAAGGCTTTGACGGTATTTATTTTTTTTCCATTTGATGAAGTTATGCCATAGCATAACATCTAGTTCGTTTGTTCTTCAGAATTGTTTGTCAGATACATTTTTAATTTATGTCTATTATTGCAAATATGATGTGGTTATTATCTTATTGACATTATGCAGCTTAAAAGTTGCACTAGATCAAAAAGACAACACGTGCATAGTTGTACACTTGTCCGAGCAAGGAAATTTTATGGTTACCATTCGTCAGAGGAGCTATTTACAAAGATACACTTGTATCCAAATTCTTCACAAATTTTTCTTTAACTTGTTCTTTTTGTAGGCAGCTAGGGCTCTATTGGTAAGTCAAATGTTTGCTATTTTGATGGCACCAATCTGTATAGCAGCCAAGATATTTTTGTAACTAGTTATCAAGCGCTAAGTATCTTACACCTTGAAAATGCATGCGCGTAGTGAATAGTCAGGGCAACTTAGTAATGCTTCACTTCTAAAATGCTATACTAGTTAACATGTTTTGTGGGAAAGCCTTTGTAATTGTGGCTTATAGCAAGCTTCCTCTAGTGTGTGTGAATTTAACTGATGAACTTGAATTCCTTTTCAGCACCTTAGCTTGAGAATCTATCAATTGTACCTTGGGCTTCAACACTCTAAATAATGAGAAAGATGGAAACACTTCTAGAAACAAGGGTTGCATTTAGCAAGGTTCAAATATGAAATGAGAAATTCTGGTGGGTAACTAACGAAATTAATAAAGGAAATTAGTTCTAATTTTCTAGATATGCAAAATAACGTGAGAGTTCTACAGGGTAATACTAGGTCCAAATGAGATGACATTTTAACCACAAGAATAGTTAAGAAGCATGGACACCATATGTCTAATACAAACCCTTAACCACTAGCTTTATTTTTACAAGTGATAATGTTGGGTTTGTGAGTAACATTAGTGTAGATAAATAAAAGAATAGTAATTAAGATTGAGCAGAATGAAAGAATGTAGAACAGAGTAAAGAGGACGAGACATGAGATTGTCTATGCAGTTTGGCCAAGCCTTACATCTCTGGGGCCTTGGTTAGATAAAAAATTCTACTATGAACGGATCACACAATTGTTGCATTTGAATTGACATAGTGACCGAAACACTGATGTTACACTTTACAATTAGGTCCTTTGTCGAAACAAGATGAATCACACTTATTTCAAACTTGCTCTTAGAATTCTCTAAGTCTTAATTAGCCTCTAGCAACACTTCAAATAGTACTACACTGATCTCACGGCTTCTTATGTCTACTCACTCAAACACAACCTTTGCAAGGCTATATAGACAAGATTTTTACTATAACGATCAAGCGCAAGTGAGATGGGAACACTATAGTTGTAGACACTAAGTTCTTCTAGTTTCACTCCCATGCTAGAGTATTCAGAGCTTATTTGTATATACAGGTGACCGAGCATAATATTTTCCATAGGAGCAAGATCTTCTGAGTTGATTGTCATACATACTGTGTGATACAGTTATGAAACATTCGATTGCAAAAATGACAAGGCTAATCTTGAAAGGTGTTGTGCATGTTTTAGGTCTTCTGAAACATTTTCTTTCTTTCCCAAGTGTTGAGTTGCATATGTAATATCAAAAACTACACATATAATATTTTAGAAAGATGATTTCAAAAATTATTTCCTAATATATCTTCTGAGATAAAGTTTCTTTAAAACAAGACTTTCTATTGCCTTATGAACCACGGACCCAATCTAATGAGATAAGAAGAAGAATAGCAAGTCCTACGTGGTTGCATGTCATGCCTCGTTTGCACCACATTTGAATAAAAAATGTCAACGCGGCTGCCACTTCATATGAGTGTAATTATGTGGTGCGGCGGTCTCAATAGATAACATCTTAGTTTTGTGTCTATTAATATTGACCTATTTGCTTGAAGCCTTGAACAACCTTAAAAAATATTGCCACACGTAGCTAGGAATGATGGATATATGACAAATCATGTTCAGCTTTTATTTTATTGTAGTAGTCGTGGAGGAATATGAAATTGCTCATGTTTCAACAAATTTCCAGTTTTTTTTTTTTTATGGATGGACTTCTGTTTTTCCTATGTTGTTCTATCTTGAACTACTTGACTCAAATCAAAGATATTATCCACATGATGTTGGTCGGGTTGCTAGTCTTCTTCTGGTATGTGCTTGATACTCATCTGGTGCTAACAGGCATAGTTACAATTTGGCTGGATCCATTTGTATTTGCTTTTTCATTATTTCTCTTCTTTCATTGCTCTAAATTTGTTTGCAATACATTTTATCACTTGTTTGATTGGGTAAAACTACCATGACTCTATGTACTATGTTTTATTTGTGTACAATAAAATTTGTTTCTTTCTCAAAACAAATAAAAAAAAAAGGAAGAAAGAAAAAGACAACTATTACCCTACTTTCTTGTATTTGCCATTCTAGATCATCATCCGATTTTTCCTTTTGCTGTAATAAGATCAATATTACTTTTCTGAGCAAAATAAATAATGGTATTGCAAGCCTATGAGATGTCAAACAAATGTGGGAACGCCCCTTTTTGTTTTCATGTTCTTATAGACAATTCCTTTGGATGTACCTTAGTTTCCCATTTTTAAAAGTTTCATGATGTTTTTTACATTTCTTGTTTCATTGTTAAAGGACTCAATCACTTTTTTCTCTGTGCCCTTTGTTAAATAACCTAGATGGCACCACAGTTTGATTGTAGTGTATACGATATTAGAAGGTTGACGCTTCTTAGATATGTATTTTAGGGTGTTGGTCAAGGCAGTAAATGTCAAGTGAGAAGTTTGACGAATGGAGAATGACATTATGTGTCTTCCCAACTAAACATAAATATTCCTTGATATGTTTCACCAAGGACAATCAAGAGACGACGTTTCAAGAGGTCACAAGAAATCGACACTATCATATTGCAATAAATAGGGAGGCAATAAAGGTAGAGCAACTTTCGAAGGAGCACGAAAGCTATAGGAACATAGGTGTCTTTTGAGGCAAAGGATTTATGATCATCATGAAAGTTCTGGTAAATGACAACAATTGTTATATTAAACTGACTAAACTGGTGAACGACTAACATCAAAGTATAGTGATATCAGAGGAATGCACGACGGAAGCATGGCGAAACCTTTGGAAGGCGATGGATACAACCGTCCAAGAAGTGGTGGCCAGACAGCAAAAAGACATATATCGAGACAAATAGGAGCAGAGGAGGCGTCGTTGAAGGAGAAGGAAGATAGCAGGAATAGGGGCTCGTGGATATGAGAACTGGAAGGGAATTGATGACTGAGACGGAACGTGGGTGTAGGAGGAAGACAACAGGGCACACAAGGGGGAGGGAGAGGAGATCAAGACGTGAAGAAATTCTTTATCATTCGAACTTCAAACGAAACACCTTGGAGGAAGGTGGAAAATCAGTTTGACAGCTATTGAAAAAGGATATTCACTTTTGGCGATTGGATGTGGCTTGAAGTTTGATGTTTTGCTATGAGGAGAGTGAAGTATAATTGCTTCGAGCTGAGAAGTACCAAACTTTGCTTGGGGGATTCAACATCAAAAGAGGGGAGGCCTACAGTGGGTTACTGGATATAGCATACATTACCATCTCAAACTCTTCAATGGAAATGGCCTTTTTGGGGCTAAGAGGACATGATTCTGGTTTCCTGCCTAAAGAATTTGACACATACGACGATAATGGCATTTAGGAGTTGAGGCTAGCGGAACTTGAACGAAATTGGGGATTGGAAGTGAAAGAACTATGACAACAGATCCTGGAAACGTTAAGTTGAAATCACCTGGAAGGGATAACAAATGCCAAAGAATGGAAGACCGATGATCGGAGGAGTTCAAAAATCGAGATTTCAAGTAGTGATGATGAAGACGCGTGGCTCGAGGAAGGAGAGGATGGATTGTCGGTGAGCAGAAGGTCGTCAGGCGACGGGTAGGTGAACAAGGGCGGTATGCCACCTGTCCCTAACAAAGGAACGAATCATTATGATGGACCCACAAAACGTTAGAGGGAAAACGTAACTGAGACAGATTGGTCTAGGGCTAATCAACATATGGACCTGGCGAGGATGATTGGATCAAGATCCCTCATTACAACAAGCCCAACAAGGAGCGTGAAAAAACCCGGTACGAATTGTGAAGGTGGAAAGGTTCATCGGAATGTCTCAAGAAAAGAGGCATAAGATAAGGAGGCCCACTCAAGATATGAGCCAAAAGAAAGAAGAAACTATGGACCATCTTAAATTTTATAAAAGAATGGGCAAGGCCACGAAAGAAACAGGGCCGGGGGATCATGGCTTGATGGGAGGCCTAGGTAGACACCATTGAATCAAACTTTGACATAGACTCGGACTACCATGACTACATAGACCAGACTGAATCGGAGTGGGTACTTGACACCCAAAACACAGACAATGATTTTGAGGAAACGGCCACCAGAACGACGAGCGGACCAGACCAACAGAACAATGGAGAATTGAATTAGCTATGTGCCCAATGTTATTCTTATCCTCTACCCCAATCTTTCAGTGGAGCAGAGAGTTTGGGGTCAAGTTTCATCTCTCCAACTCCACATGCCAGGTGAAAGAAATTATGGTAGAAGTTCACACAGAGTTAGCAGAGCAACTTTTCAAGGGGGAAGATTAAATGATAAATCAAAGCGGCTACAACGAGGTGAGGAAGAACACTCAAGAAATGGAGTTCGAGCGAGTCCAAACTTCTTGCTCTCAATCAATTCCCAATTGATTGCAATGCAATAAGTTGGGCAGGATGCAAAGGGATCAATTGTCCTAATGAACATCTTGAGCTAGAATATTCGAGGTTGCGGGTCTACGAGCAAGAGAAGTCTCATAAGGAAAACCATAACAACTACTAGGGCTGACCTGATAGCTATCCAAGAAACCAAAAAGTCCGTGGTTGACCTGGATCTGATAGCAGATCCATGGAAAAGGAGATTTGTGGATGGGGCAACAATTTCCGCGGTCGGGTTAGCTGGGGGAATTCTTATATTATGGGACGTTAAAAACATTATGGTGCAAGAAAAGGGGGAAGGGATGCATTCTTTGACAATAAAATTAATGGCAATGAAGATACAAATTGATGGTACATAGCAGTTTATGGGTCGTGTGATAAGGAGGGTCGTGAGGAGTGCCGATTGAATTGGTGGCTCTTTCGTCAAGCATTCAAGGTCCCTAGCACATAGGAGGCGATTTTAACATGGTCCGCCACATGGAAGAAAAAAAGAACTGCAGTCAAACCTACAAAACTATGCATATGTTTGATGACTGGAGTCATGAGATGAACTTACAGGAACCAGAGCTCAAAAATCTACACTACATCTGGAGTAATGGTCGTAATAGGCCAGCTATGTCCAAGTTAGACAGATTCTTATGCAACAACGAATGGGGAGATAAATTTAGGCATCAAAGGTTTGGGGCTTGTGACGAATAACTTCCGATCATTGGCCAATTCTGCTGGATACAAAGGAATTTAATTGGGAGCCTGCTCCTTTTCGCTTCGAAAACACTGGGCTACAACAACCGAAGTTCAAAGAGTTGGTGCAATAAGAATGAGATACAGATCAAATTAGAGGGTGAGAAGGAGACACGATAATGATAAAGCTTTAGAACTTAAAAGGAAAATTAAGGAATTGGAGCAAGGGGCAGCTAGAGCAAGACGAATCCAAGAAACTTGATCTAATGGAGTCTCTAAGGCAATTGGATTAGAAGGTGGAAACAAAAGATCTCACTGACCTTTTTGATTAAAGGAAGAAGCTGATTGGGGAAATTCATTTGTTGGAATGCAGACAAGACAAGAAGAACAAGCAGCGAGCGAAGATGAAGTAGGCAAAGGAAGGGGATGTTAATTCAAAATATTTTCATAGAATTCTCTCTTTGAGGAAGTCCAGAAACATGATCTCAAAATTAGAAGATAGATCAAAACATCTTTTGGAAGATGACACTGACATACAGAATCTAATTATCAATTCTTTTGGTGACCTATTTAAGGAGAAATCTAACCTTAAGTGGAGAATTAATGGAGTGTAGTTGCAAGGTTTCACAGCAGAAGATAACCAATGGCTAGAGAGAGAATTCGAAGAAGAAGAAATAAAGGAGACGGTTTTTAGCTGTGATGGAGGAAAGGTCCCCGGTCCGGATGACTTTACTATGACTTTCTTTCAATAGGCCTGAGACATTGTCAAAAAGGATATCAAAGCCTGTTTGAAGGAATTCTACAAGGACACCATCATTAACGGGAAGGTGAACAAGACATATTTCTGTCTTTTTCCTAATAAGTACAACTCAATGCCGGTTGAGGACTTTAGGCCTATAAGTCTCACAACAAGAATATACAAGATCATAGCCAAGACCTTAGCCAACAGACTCAGAGTAGTTCTTCCTAACACAATCAGTGAACATCAGATGGCTTTCGTAAAAGATTGACAGATAACAGACGCCATCTTGATTGCCAACGAAGCAGTGGAGGATTGTAGGACTAGAGGCAAAGAGGGGTTGTTACTAAAAGTTGATTTTGCAAAAGCCTATGATTCTTGTCGGTGGAGCTACTTGGATTTCGTGCTACAACAGAAAGCCTTTGGGGAACAATGGAGAAGATGGATAATAGCTTGCTTCAAACAGTAAACTACTCGGTTTTTATCAATGGAAGACCAATGGAAGTTTGATGCTTATGGAGGCTTGAGACAAAGAGATCTGCTCTCCCCATTTTTGTACAATAGTAGTAGATTCTCTAACCAAGATTCTTGAGCAAGTAGTTGAGGTGGGGAGGTTGGAGGGTATATTGGTAGGCAAAGATAAAGTTCAACTCACTCATCTTTTGTTTGCTTATGACTGCTTGATATTTATGCAGAACCGAAAGGAGGAAATACAGGTGGTTATGAAATCTCTTAATGCCTTTTGCTTTCTGGCAGTGTTGGACATGAATAGGAAGAAGAGTCAGGATTTGGGCATAAATATGGAGGAAGGAATGGTGAACAGATTGGCTACAGGCCTAAAGATCTCATCTGGAAAATGGCCGATGCTTTATCTAGGATTGCCATTAGGAGAAAATCCGAGTAGAACTAGATTTTGGGATCCAATGGTTCAAACCATCAAAAGAAGAATAGTCGGGTGGAAAAAGAATTATCTCTTAAGAGGAGATAGACTCCTTTTGATAAAAACAACATTGGAAGCTTTGCCAACATATTTTATGTCTATTTTTTTAATGCCAAAGAAGGTGGTTGCTTTAATTGAGAAATTTATGAGAGACTTTTTGCGGCGACATAAAGAAGATCGTTGCGGTCACAACTTGGTGAAATGGAATCAGGTATGTAGAGACATAAATTGTGGCGGCTTGGGTATAGGTGGTTTGGTGAGATATTGTCCTAAGGGACAAATGGTTGTAGCGTATGCAGGAAAAACCCGAGACAATGTGAGCAAAGGTAGTAAAGAGCATACAAGGGGCTAAGGTTCTTGGCAAGGAAGTTGGCTGAAAAAGGAGCAGTAGCGTTCCCCATGGAAGTATATCTACAATATTTAGGAGAGTTTTAGACCACATATAATGTGGAAGGTAGGAAGAGAGGATAAGGTGAATTTCTGGGGGAACATTTGGTGCGGTACAGGGAGACTAAGAGATCAATTTCCTCTAGTGTATAGGTAGTCCACCAAATCTAATGTGCAGATTTCTAAATTTTTAACTCGCAGCATGGAGGGGGACAAAGAGCATTGGGGATGGAATCTGCATCTTCGCAGTGGTACAAGAGAAGGATATTTGGCATAATTGAGTGAATTATTGTCTACACTTCACAGCTTCCACTTAGGCGATACAAGTGAAGAGGACCGACCACTGTGGTGTGGGGAGGTCAATAACAGTTTCTCAATTTGATCTTTCATGGCGAACTGAATGTTAAACCGACATCACAATTGAACATTCTTGTAGATTTCATTTGGAAGACGAAAGCCCCTACAAAAACGTGTGTCTTAGCTTGGCTGATTAGTCTTCGCAGGCTAAACACCGTAGATAATCTCCAAAAATGTTTTGCTCAACATTATTTGGATCCTTCAATTTGTATCATGTGCAGGAACAGTTTGAAAACAATCCAACATGTCTTCGGGGAATGTAGGGTGGTGCCGCGGGTTTGAAGTTGGTGGAATTAGAAGCATAGGAGCATAGTTCCGCCGCCTGCAGGTAATTTGTTCCCAATTCCTGAAGTAGTCTCAGCCTCTAAGATCCAGTAGTATTGGAGATCTATTTTGTTCTCTGTTTGGTATTGCATTTGGGAGGAAAGAAATGCTAGACTTTTTTTTTGTATAAAAGTAAATTTGGACAGCTTGGTTGGGAGAGATCCAATATTTTGTTTGCAACTTGTATCTCTATAACAAAAATGGGAAAGGGTTATAAGTTTGGGGACTAACTATGTAACGGGGAAATATCATTCGATACCTATAATTGGTTTTGTAATGGGTTGCACTGTCCAGATATCTTGTCTAGCAGTGTATGTATTCTCTATCTTTATTAATATAATTTAACAAGTTCCTTCCAACAATAAATAAATAAATAAATAAAAATTGATGCATTCATGCCTTCTTGTTCAATGGATGGTAGACACATCCATTCTCTTGAGTGTGAGAAGATCTTCACAAATGATATGTGCGCCATTAATGTTTTCTTTGAGAGGAAATACATGAAAAGTTTCCACTATTTTAACTTATAATTATTTGAACTTTGTCTAATTTTTGTGGCATTAGGAGGTTCTTCGTATGTTCTGCCAACTTATTCTTTACCATTTTACTGTTTATCAAGTTATCATGTCGAGTTATTATGCCTCTTTGGTTTCATGGATTCATTTGGCCTCTTGATGTTGGTTGAATGTGCCCTGCAGATTTCATGTTTACTAAACATTTCACTTCTACAAGCTTCTTAACTGAGAGAATGTACTGCTAATTGTGCAGGGTGGATCAATTTTAGATAAAAGCTTTCAGCCTCATGAGTCACATATTCCTTATCTTCTGCAATTTCTGGTAATGTCAATCTCTTAGTTTTAGGAACTCTCACATATTCCCAACTGCAAAGTATATTACACGCAGACATTATCATTTGTTTATGTATTTAAATGAGTTAACACAATGAGAACCATTAACCCCAGTTCTATATTACATATTAGCTATTTATGATCATGGATTCTACCTCTTCCTTGCCATCTATAAAAGTGTCCCTAGTGAATATCTCTAAGATATTTTTTTTGTGTGTGTGTGTTTTTTTTTTTTTTTTTTTTTTTTTTGTTTTTTTTGGGGGGGGGGGGGGGGGGGGGGGGGGGGGGGGGGGGGGGGAGTAGGGTGAACACAAAAAAAAAAGTTAACTTTCAAAGTACATGATACCGGAAAACATAGATTTCTAAAATCAGGCTATAGGGTAAGGGCAGCAATTTTGTTGAGAAATCAACTCCTCTAGGTAGGATCATCAACAGTAATCATATATGACAAGTGGCAGTGGTAAAGAAACTGTAAGCAGTGTGAGAGTATCATTTTATATATGTAAGGTTCCAAACTTCTAATTATGTTGTGACTTATACTTTCAAGTGACTTCAAATAACAAAGTGCACAACACATACTGATACATTGTAAAACGGCAATTTCCCTGACCTGTAGACACATGCAATATAGAAGCTCCCAGTAACTGAACTGCCTTATTTGCTTTCTTGACCTCCTCCTGGCATGGCCAATGAGCATTAAATTTGCAGAATAATCATACGAGAGCTATCACTAAACATAACCCACCCAAGTGTCAAATGAATGATCCCAAAAAAACAGAAAAGGAAAAGCATGTTCAAGAAGTTGGGGTTTTTTTTTTTTTTTTTTAATTAACACTTGAAAATTACCAAACTGCAAACATACACAGTTTACATTACCAATGTGGGGAAGCATATTTTTGAATATTGATCAAGTAAATTACAGTTTGAATGACAATTAATTGATTAGTATATGTGGCAGGTTATAAAAACTTCATGGCTCACAGATACTGTCAATACAAAAGGGAGGCCTTCAGTGAAGCAGTTGGAAAGCTGCTCCAGTGCAAACAAGAGGTTACAAAGTTGCAGGTTCCGATTCAGAAACAGACTCCATTGTGAAGGTAAGGCTATGTACGTCATCCTTACCCTAGATTTGGCAATGACAACAGTCTTGTGCTTTAGGTCTGCCCTTTTGTATTAGATCTAAATGGACAATCTGGTATTTTAGTCTTCTGTGCAATTTCAGCAGATATTTCAGTTAGAATGTCAATGTAAATGGCTAACTAAGCTAGCAGATTACGTTGATCCCCACCTAAGTTCAAAACTATAGCCTATACCAATGTTTGCACATGCGTACCAGTACATCTACCTTTAAATGTCACTTTTTGACTCATGTTATTGCAATCTATGCAATAGCTTGTAATTATACTAAAGCAAAAGAGAAAATTTTACCGTGTTTTTAAGCAAGTAAATGACAAGTTAATTTTTTGCACATACTTAGCAACAATAAGCTGCATTCGAGCCATTTGTCTGCTGTGCTGTTGAATGAAGTCTTGGGGAAAATTTCATGAAAATCAAGAGTAGCTTAGTTATATCAAGTTTTTCAGTGAGCCCACTATGCCAAACCCATCAAAGCAGTTTACGCAGGCTAAAGGAAATATCTACAATCTCAATGACATAACCATACATGCCAATAAAATGTTTTATAAATCTAATAGAAAGCCACTGTAATGCCCCTTCTGATGTATGAAAATCTATGATAGAAGTTAAGACGGATTAACGTGGCAAAATACCTAAAACATTGTATCAGGATGGCCTAAATATAGGCACATACTTTCTACTACAATGGACTATCATGAAGCTAAATTCACTGAGTCGGAAGGGTAAAGAGAAACCTGAGTGTCATGACCTTTTGCAGCTACAAATAGACCACCAACGCGAACCAATGGCAGGCAGTATTCAGCTGGAAAAAAAAGGACTTGTCAAAAGCTAAAATCTTGGGCACCAACTAAATAATCAAAGACACACAAAAACACCAGAGTTATAAATGTATATCTAACCTAAAATTCTCATTTCTGCTACAGCTCTTGCCACTGCCACATCAAACATCTCTCTGAAGTCAAGACTTTGGCCCACATTCTGTCATGTAACAATATTGCGAAAATGCATAAACCATCAAATAAAGCAGGATTGGTGCTCAGACAAAGCAGTCATTTGGAGAAAGCTACTGGAACTATAAGCAGTCTATTACCTAAAATGAGGTAGTGAGCAGTGGCTCTGGACCAATCATGTTGAACAGTGAGTCATGCTTAGAAGGATATTTATATAGTAATAGTCTAATAAAAATATTCTCCTTTTTTTTTTTTTCAGTTTGTTCCTTTCCTTTTTCTATTCTTTTTTTTTTTTTTTTAGATAGAAAAGGAAACCATCACACTAGAACATCTTACGGATGATCGACCACATTCACTTCTCAGGACATACCAATAGCAAAGCATCTAAGGGAAGATGCTGGAGATATAATAAGCAGAGTAAGATAAAAAGGTTGTGATCCAAAAAATGGAATGCCCATAATAACTGAAGTTCTGAATGTTGAGCTGTTCAACAATTCCGTAATCGCAACCCCCCCCCCCCCCCCCTTTCTTTCACAAAATCATGCTTCCTCCTGTTAATACCATTAAATCTCCAAAATCCAGGACTAATCAATTTGGCCCGTTGTGACCAAGCGCTCTGACAGCTTGGATGCTTTAACTTTAACTGTAACAGAAGGGTAACAGAATGCACCACTAATCAAACATAGATGCTTTAACTGTAACAGAAGGGTAACCGAGCACCACTAATCAAACATACAGAATTCAACAAATCAACTAGAGTGTCCATATCATGCACAAAGAGAGGGATCTTGGAAGAGTATGACAGCTGCTAATCTTGAATCTAAGAGGCAAAGCTTGATTCTACCAGATTGTACATATAAGCATCCAAATTTATATATCAAAAGTATGTGTACTGGTATGAATTCAAACTGTAAATAACTTCAACTTAGTATAAATATATATCAGTAAAAATAGCACACATCATTTATGAGCATCCTTAGTCATAACAATTTTTATTCAATATTGCTATTCATTTTTTTTAATTAATTGCATAAGGCAGCTTCATACTTATAAAGCTGCCACAAAATTGAAAATATGTAGAAGTAAATTCACTTCTACATTTGGACAAGACAAAGCTTCTTCCTCCATCTCTTTCTATTCTTGCTCTTTTTTGTCCAGGATCTTCTCCCACTTTGCCTACCCACAACACTCTCCTCTGTTCTTCTGAGATCTTGAATGTCTCACAAGACTACAAAGTCTTATTTGTAGGTAAAGAACTACAAACTTTAGTAACTAACAAGTTCTTTATCTAGATGATTGGCTGGAACAAATTTAAAATTTCAACAAATCAAAGCAAAATCATTTGGAGGTCATGTTGGATTTGAATTGTGTGCAAAGAAATTCTTCCAATTTAATTTGTATTTTGTGCCTTTGCTTGAAAGAAGACACATTTTCTTCCATGTATTGTATGGTGAAGGCCTTGGTCTATGCAACAATTCTTGGGGAGAAAACAATTCATATTCATGGAAGAACATGGGACATAAAGATAATTTTAAAAAATCCAGTCAACATTCCAACAAATTGCATCGCATATCTTGGGAAATAAGAGCCTGCAAAAAGTTGGGGATGCCAAGTTTAGCCAATGTAGTTCTTGGGACCTAGATTACTTCATGTATCCGAAGCAGATGCTTTGTCAACAATGTGGAACGGCACACTGTACTTAGAAAAGGCTGAAGGGGTGTCTTGGCTCAATACAAAGAGTTGCCATCATGAGACCAGGTGGTCACAAGCTCAAGTTGTAGAAATATCCTTTTGCAATGCAAGGTAATGCTGCCTATAGTAGACCTAAAGTGATCCAACCCTTCACTAGGACCCTACACTCGAATGTCTAGTACTTAAATCCCTCGATACTCACCACACCATTGTCAAATTGTTAGTAATGCTCAAAACACTTATCCAAGTAAAAATTACAATGCCAACCACAGAGCATGCACGATAATTATCAAAAGTCCTGAGTGCCGATATATCAACCTAACATATTGACCTTATATTTGTCAGTAGCATAATGCATTAAAAAGTAAAGTACTCATAGCTAAACTGTACCTCCGCTCTTTCATGTAAAATTTTCACGTTAGGCAATCCAGTAATGCTAATTGCATGCTCCAAGAAAGCACATCTTTTCTTCATCGACTCCAAAAGGGTCACTTTCCAACCTAGTACCACAAAAAAAAAAAAAACAAAAAAAAAACAAAAAAAAAAGAAAGAAAGAAAGAAAAAGAAAAAAGCAGAACACACTCATCTTTCTGATATATGCAAAGAAACAGGACAAACTTTATTAATTGAATATGCAATGGCATATATTAGTCTTCTTCAAGAAAAAACCATTCACAAAAAAATAAAGAATTATAGCCAATGGAGGAATTAGGAGAATCTACCCGGGCAGGCGATCGCTAAGATCAATCCAGGAAGGCCAGGACCACTACCGACGTCAACAAGATTAAGATTATCACAATTAGAGTTGCAGTGCGAAAGATATGAATTCCGAATGGGAGGTAAGATAGCAAGAGAATCCTCAACATGTCTCGTCATTACCTCACTCGTCTGTGTAACAGCTGTGAGGTTCATCTTCTGAGACAATCGAGTGCAAAACTTAGTGTAGCTAGAGAAGGAAACAAAGAGAAAGATGAAGAGTGAGATTTGAACCTTGTTCCATTCCAAGAGAGCATCAACGTAAAGAGAAATTTGTTCTTTCTGGTTGGACGTTAGCGCCTGAAGATTGGGAGAATTGTTACAGCTTTTCGAGGTTGATATGTTTTTTATGTTTGTTGTTCGTGTCGGCCAAATTGTTGTGTCCAATGTCACCAAGTGTTTGAAGAAAGCTCCACGGTGAACAACGTTCCATGTGTTCCACAAAATTGGCATCTTCGCTCCAGTGGCATGTCTTCTATTGGCCCATCATATGAAAGAGAAGCAAAAATAAGGGTAAAATACGTTTTTATATAATATTTTAAAATATGTTATAATAATACGGTATATTTATATTATATACAAATATTAAAATATTAATTACAAAAATAACATGAGCAAAATAGTCTCACGGTGGACAAACAGAAATAATCCACCAGGCAATAGCTCAGCTGGCGAACAACAATTGTCCGATTAGCACCAGTCTGACTAACGAACAATAACAGTTCGACGAGCACAATACAGTAAGTAACACTCTGGCAAACAGTAACAGTTTTTCTTCTTCTTTAACAAATAATACTCTAACAAACAATATCCCAACGAACAAAGCTCTAGCACTGCGAGCAATGGAGCAGGAATACTAAAAAGAAAAAAAGAAAAAAAAAAGTTAAAAAAACTATATATTATTTATATATAATATATATTATCTGTATATTATTCGTATATAATATGTATATTATATATAATTAATATTCATATATTATATGTATATTATCTATATATTATTTGCATATAATATGTATACAATATATTACTAGCTAAGACGAACAATAGAATGGGAGATCCGACAATGGCTGCAGTAACAAAACGCGAGCAGCAACTGAAATGAATCTAGGAGCAGAACAGATTTAAATTGCGAACAACAACCAAAAGCAATGAGTAGTGGTATATTTGAACCAAAAACGCTAGAACAGTAGATCTGCTAAAAATGGTTGGGGAACAACAAAACAACAACAACAAATTGGCAGGGGATAATAAAAGAATAGTAGATGGGGCGTTGGAAAATGGCCAACAGAGACGATGATGAACATAGGCGGACGACTGAAATGGCGAACTGTAACGACCCGAATTTCTTTTATGACACATTAACATGACGTACGAGTGTATAAGTATGTATTGTACACGTACATATATGTATAAATAAGGTTATATATATATATATATACAAGGTTCGTGAAGAAGAAATAAATAAAATTTTAAAAATATTAAATAAATATAAAAATGTCTGGAATTATGATTTAAATGTTTATTACAATATTTATTAAAGAAATAAAATAAATCACGTTGCTTTAAGTTGAAAAAAAAATCGAAAAACAAAAAGGTTACTTATGAGGACCTTTTTTAACTGATTTTAGAAAAAAGGAGAACTAGAGCAAAAATATCAAAAATATTAAAAAAAAATTTATAAGTATATATATGATTTAGGGTAAAAATGAGAATAATTTATATAAGGTATATGGGTATGAAATTAATTTATATAAGGTTTATGGTTATGAAATTAATTTATATAAGGTAGGTATTTATAAAATTAAAACAAAGGTAAAATTGGGAATAAGTTATATAAGGTTAGTGTTTAAGGAATTATTTTTTCTAAACTAGGGTAAAATTGAGATTATTTTGGGTTATATAAAATCAAATCAACGGTGGATATTTTATTTCCATCGTGATTTTGCTTCTTTCTTCGGTTTCCAACTTTAGAAAACGCAGAGATGGAAAAGAGAAGAAAAAGAGAAAAAATTCGATTTTTTGCCAGATTCGACGCATAGGTAAGTGATTTTCTCCTATTATAGTTGCTAAAATGTTAATTAAGCCTTGTACTACAATCCTAGGGGTATAATTTTTACTATGAATAGTGTTTTATACCTGTACCAAAAAATTAAGTATTATTCCACAGTGAGTAAAATTTAATAAAAGTTATACCAAAATACTCGTAGTGATAAGTAAATCCCAAATATATAGTTAGTTTCCATTTATTTATCATGTATATTCTAAAATAAATATTCAAAGTTATATAACCTTTGGATAAGTTTTTGATGGTGTTAAACCCCAATAAAACCTTGATTGAAACCCGTAGAAGTGTAAATAACGAAAATACGTATCCATCGATACCAAATTCATAAATTTTGGATATCAATTGAAATTTTGGTGAGCGATTGACCCATAGGGTTATTTATCGAAAATGAAAATTTTAATAAAAATATAATTAAAAAAATCTGATTTTTGATATTTTCTGCTATAAAATTATTTTATATGAGCAGAAAAGTAATATCAAAGATTATTAAGTATATTCGAGTTAATGCGCACCAATAGGTGGAATTAAATGAATATCTTGGGTCAAATAGGAGCGATAAATTTGTGAAAAATAATTTATAAAATAAATTCAAATGAGTTGAATTTGATTTGATGCATGTAAAATGATTTGTGATGACAAGATTTGATTGGTGCCGTGGAACTAGACTGTTATTGGATATTAGGAACTGGTTGGACAGAAATTTGTGAGTAATCTTTACTTGTGATATTATATCTAATATTGGTATTAAATTAAAACTGTTGCTTTTGATTAAATAAAATGATATATATCACATTTCATACTTATTTAAATTTCATGAAATGATTTTGACGCATTGTAGCATGTCAATTACGTACTTAAGTAGGTTATTGACATGGTAGCATTTCTATTGGTTATAGTCTCTGGGAACAGACTCACAGGATTGACCATTGTGGTAATCTTGGTTGGTGCATTCCTAGCATGAGATGAATGAGATAGAAATGAGTAGATAATTAGATGACTAGAGGTTTGGTGCATTCCTCATTTGCGCGGTGAGGAGCAGATTCTCTCTGTTATCTGGAAGGAGGGAGATGACTTATGTTTTAAAAGAGTGCATGTTATTGAAATCAAATGCATGTTCACACATTACATTACACATGTATGCTATGTTTATTTCATTTCGCAAATGATTTAAATTTATTTTTTTTCTTGCATGTTTTATACATATAATAGATGTATAATATCATAAGTTAGATTATTCACTGAGCTTATTGTTTGCTCACTCCATTCTCAATCATTTTCTCTAGGTTCTGACAGGAAAGGTAAAGGAAAGATGATGTGAAATTGTTACTGGGTTTTTTGAAGTTAATAGTATGTGAGAAGTGTAAACATTAGTTAGATGATTATTTTGGGAAATGGATATAAATGTTTTATCATCTGAATATATTATCAGAACAAATGATGGATTTTGTGGATGTATGGCTGTCCGGATGAAGAAAAATATGTGGTTTTTGTATATTGATTGTGATTATTAGGTGTTTTGAAATTTGTGACGTGTTATTTTTAGAGGAGACTCTGTCAAAATTTTTAGGAAAATTGGGTGATTTGGTTCGGAAGGCTTACAGGGCTTTCGCACATGTCAGAGTTCTGACATGTGTGAGAATTCAGTGCTAGTCATGACTTCACCTGTCAAGGGGTCGCAACAATAGTGGTATCAGAGCCTATGATTCGTAACGATGATAGTTGTATTAGAACCACTCTGGGGGTACTAGAGGTGTGAGTCCCACATCGGTTGTGTACTGGTGTAACACCCCAACCCCCGTATCATTAAGCATTGGACGCATCCACCATTTTTCTTGACAGTGGACTAAACCAAACGGCGGGCCGGGCCGGTGTTACATTACAAGCGACGC